>JABKKP010000176.1:0-90255 GCA_013624355.1 Fusarium caatingaense
CTGGCGGGTTGAGGTTTCGGATGCTGACTACCGTTGAAGGGGTTGCCATGTCAAGTCATCTGTTGGAGCAGAGCAAGGAAGCCACGATCTTGGAGACGGTGTTAGTGCTCAGGAGGTACAGAAGATCAGTACCATATCTAAAAAGAAAAAACGCACTGTAGTACTGCGCGACCCGTACAGTAAGTAGGTACTATGTATCGAGTGGGTTCTATACCACGTACGCGCAAACAGAAGGCGGAGACAAAGCTGAAGCTGAAGCACAGAGTGGGAAGCGTGTTGTGTTGGTACTGCTACTGTTACTGTAGCGTAGTGTCCCTCCAAGGTACGAAGTCACAAATAGGAGTCGAACAGAAAAGACCAAAGATTGATTGGCGGGGTGAATGCATGCCACGATTCAAGTTAGGCGAGCCTCAGGTTAGCGTAGACAAGCTTGACATGGCAGGCTGTCTGCGTGGGTAGACAAGGTTAAGTTTGCTGGTCTAAATTACTCGCTTGCAGGGGTCTTCCAGCAGCACCTTCCATTCAATGTTCCTCTGCTGTACGGAGTACGTACGTACATAACTGCGCACTTACTGTAGTGGCTACGGGATATAACCTAGGAGGACGAGTCTTGGCAGAATGGGAAATAGCTACTAACCTCTCTGAACAGCTCCTTCCTCCGTGATCAAATACCGTTCACAGAATTAAGTAAGTACCTACCCAGTTAAGAGCCCAATAATAGATAGAGTTCGAGATAAACTCCTTCCTTTCGAATGGCCCATACAGTATCAACCATTGAACGGTTTAGTGCAAGGGAGTACCTGCCCAACGTCCATAGGTAAGTACTAAGATACTACCGCAGTTTTTCCCTTGGTACTCCCCTCAGTACCTACCTACCTTAGTACCTAGGTAGTCCCTCGGGGGGAAGAAAAACATGAGACTCGACCCCACCAAATTTTGGTGGTATAGTACCTTATCAAGTCTCGTGTTTTATTTCTCCCCCTAGGTAGTGTAGGTAGGTATCTACACAAACAACGATTAATTCCACATCAGCAGAAGCGCTCAAAGTCACGGTTCCTAGCTACATGTCAGATCCGATTACCTATCAACTCCACCACTCTGCAACTTTGGTCTCGCTGACCCTTTTCTCCGTCTGGTTTGGATCCCGGGCTAGGTCTTTGCCTGCCCTGAGCTCGCCTGCGATCTGTCGGTCTGGGGCGTCAATTCTTAGTCGAGTGCCCTGTTAATAACAGCCACCTGAGAGTATACAGACGGATCTGGCGATCAAACACGCCCAAGGACACGGCTCAAAGTCAAGCCTCCGTTTCATCGGCCCGTCACTCGTTTACGGGGCATCTTACGTATGAGACCTCGCGACTCGCTTTCGAGTATCGACCCGACGCACGTCACCCAAGTTGTACCTAACACAGTATTAACGATATACACAAATTCAGCGCTATCGATTCTGATCAGATTCACCTAAATTTCTATGGGGGATCCGGATGTCGATCCATCCTACTGTAATCATTGATGACGAAAGTCTATTCGTCTTCGAGAACAATGGAAAAGGTCATTTCGGCGCTGGCTCCGATGATGGGTCTCGTGGGCACTTGCTTGGCTGAGCCATTTTACTAGGGCTCTGATTGGAATGACACAAGGTCAGCTTCGGTTGCAGTCATCCGCCCTTCTTGACTCTTGCATAGATCAGCGACTCTACGCCGCTTATTGCGGGAAAGAGAGAGGATAGAATACACATGCAATCCCATCACTGTGTCTTCATTATTCTCGAAAGGCTTCTGCTGGTCTCAGCACATACCTACCTTTCCTATTCGGGACGAGCCGTTCAAGACAAAGCGACAATCATGACTGAGTCAACCAATGGCAGGAAGCGGATCTGTTGCACCTTGCAGTATGGAGAACCTGGCCAACTCCATTGGTCGCGTTATTATTCAAGTAAGACCCGCAGCCTTCCATATACCGGTACAGCCACAAGTCTTCATGACGATGGGAGTTATCCAGCAACCTGGTCTTCGGGGCAGAAACATCAATCGTGAGTAGAATCATGCTCGAAATCGGATCGTCCAAGTGCTTGGAAACTGAGTACTATGAGAGTAATGATAACCCCATGGATAAGCTTCTAGAACAGGCGTCTATCGTGGTTAGTCCTCTGACAAGTACGGATACTGTACAGCGTTCAGACAGACAGACAGGTACGGGTCGCATCAGCCGCAATCTCAATCCCAACTAAGCTTGATAGGCACGCCACTAACGAGATGAAAGCTAGCTGTTTTGGTCACTCACTCGTCGCAAAGCTATGAGGGGATGCCAATCCGCATTCCTCGCATTGTATAACAATTTTCCGCAACTCATCAACGAGATGGTCACAGCACCTAATATCTCACCCATCTGCCTGGTACAAGTGCCGGGCGACAGTTGGTCCAATTAACTCGTGACTACTCCGCTGGATGTTTGCTTACTAGTCGGTTCTTGAGACATTCGAGCCGTCCGTGACTGGGATGCTCTACCCCTTCACTCCACTTTGTCGGCGAACAGGCTTATTATCAACTCAACGCCCTCTTCCCGCATGGCTCCGGAAGCTTACGTACCTTGTTCCACATGGCCCAGGCGCTTCAGGATCAGCTCCATCGTGCTTTACTAGAGCTACATAAGGTAATCAGAGCGACAATCACTTAGCTTTGGCCAAGCGAATGGACAGCACTAACCACTAGATTGATAGCGCGCTTCTGTTCATGTTCATCGACAAGCTTGAACCGAAGTCGAGCCTGTTGTTGCGATTTGTTCATGGGGGACGGAGCGCCTAAGAAAGATAATAGAAACTAGCATTATAGCTAGTAACGGGCTGTCCATGCTCCGATGCTCATCTGCCAATGGTATTAGTTGCCGAATGGAATGGCGCCACCGACAGTTTCACGGCTAGTTAACAAAGTGGAATTCTCGACTATCAGTTTTGGACAACTATGTTCTTGTCATATCGCTTCTGACGGATGAGAGGTACCGTGCTGCATCTTGCACAAATGCCTCTTTCAATACGCTCAAAAGGTGAACGGCTGTTGGTTGGCTGTAGTTTGCATGCTGGGAGTTACCGATCAGCGTCTTCGAATCAGTAAGCCTGGTTAGCTGCAGCCGACAATACTACAATACTTGACGGCGCAGAGCCAGGGAGACATTCCAGGATCTGCTTGTCGGAATAGGCCCAGCAATGGCACATATTTGGTTCTTTACATTCACTGTAGGGGCATCAATACAGTCAGACCCCCGCAATGTCTGAAACTGAGCCATGCTGCATCCTCAATTCTCACCTTTGACTGGCAGCAGTCAATATTTCACCGCCAATCCGAATATTCAGTGTCGAGTGATAGGAACTCATCAAGTCCCTTCGCGGAAAGTCTAAGAAGCTAAATTTCAATGTCACTCAGTACGTTACAGATGTCGTGATCCCCATGCGCAGCTGTTAAAGATCATGGGAACGGTTCCGATTCGCGTCGTTACACCGTCGGCATGTGGGTTGAGATCAAATGCAATGCACCTACATACATGGATCTCTCCTGCTATACGAGTAACGAGTATGATCACTCGTCGGGTAGCGAAGAAGTTGGTCACCGTGAGCCTAAGAGACGAAATAACTTGGGCACTTCATACCATTTCGAGCTGGTATCTAGGCTACTATATTTTGGTGCCCCAAGCCTTAAAGGACCAAATGCCGTCTTGTGATACATAGCATCACAGAGTTCAGAGAAAGGCAAAGAACTTTTTGACTAATTTGAAAGAATAATATCAGCACTCTTTCTTGTCGCCTTGGAAGTGCAGAGACATGCTATCTTTACGACATGACATACCAGTCGCTTCCTGTTTAATGTTGAGATTCCTTTGCTTTTGGCGCGGGAATCGGAACGGGGGTTATGTTCCTTGTTCCTTGTTCCTGGTCCCAAGGCCTCGGTGTGACACAATAAGTTTGCTGTCAGCAATGTACTCATTTCAGGCGTCCACGGCACCAAGAAGCTGGTCAGAGAAAGAAATGAGGGAGACTCTGAAAGGATCTCAGCCTCTCAGGTCTTGGACTGCACAGGAGATCTGCTCAGTGATCCCAGCTAATTAGCTCCTATTGTATGTGCCCGTCCTCCAGTTAGAACATGTGCTAATTGAAGACTAGGACGGGTCTAGTACCCGTGGTCAGCGCTTGATGCGATGATCAGTGGGCGTCTACGAAAACAAAGAGTCAAGAGAAAGGAGACAAAGGTGTTCGGCACTCATTTCAGCTGGTCCTCAGCACTGTACCTACAGTACAGTATTATGTTAGTCATGCCAATCTAGACCACAATGACAAGCCCGCTGACAGGACCGGTCTACGTTAGCTTGACGTTGGTTGGCATTGAGGCTTGCCTGCCAAGCAACATACCTGGCTATTCCTGTCGCCGAATCAATATACATCATACGTCAGATTCACGATCACCAGTATTATTTACGAAACTCTAATGTGTACAACGGGATGGATGAGCATACAATCTACTTACAGTACGGATACCTATGTTATAGCAGTAACCTTGAACAAAGCTTCAAACCCATGACTATAACGGGGCCGGGCGCTCCCGCAACTGTGCCGTGCTTCTATTGGACTAGAGGTTCAAAGATTCGGCTTCGGGCCTATCGAGTTCCATTGTCAAAATTTGATCGAGCGGTGCAAATTCTTACCCGGAAGTACGGGTAAACCAACATCTGAGAGATTACTATCGCGGATCTGAACTAAAAGAAAATACGAAATACGCCAAGTACAAGCAGCGATATAACGTCACAAGTGATCAAGTCCGTACAGCATAAACTTCTTTTCTCAGTATAATAGACCACACCGTTGTTAGTCAAAGAATCAGTATGTGCAAATCTCGAGTTCACAGTTTCCTCAAAGCTCTACCCAAGGTTGAGCAGCACCTCCACATCGAAGGAACGCTTGAGCCCGAGCTTCTCTTCGCTCTTGCTGAGAAGAACGGCATTAAACTTCCAGAAGACCCTGTCTATGAATCTGCCGACAAGCTGAGAGAGCGCTATGGACGGTTCACATGTCTGGATGATTTCCTGCACTATTACTACCTCGGAATGAGCGTACTCATTAACGAGAACGACTTCGAAACTCTCGCATACCAGTACTTCCAAAGAGCTGCTAGCGAGAAGGTTCGTCATGCTGAGATCTTCTTTGATCCCCAAGCCCATATTGCCCGAGGTGTCAGCTACGATACCGTCGTTGCCGGTCTCACTGCAGCCAAGCAACGTGCCCAGAAGGATCTGGGTATCACCGTCGAGCTCATTGTCTGCATCCTTCGTCATCTCCCTGTTCCCGAGTCTCATGCTCTTGTCGACACTCTCCTCGATCGAGGACATTTCAATGATGGCACCCTAACAGGCTTCGGCATGGTGTCTAGCGAAAAGGCTTTCCCTCCTGAGCTCTTCACCGAGGTCTACGCCCGTGTAGCAAAGACTGGTACACGTCTCACCACTCACGCCGGCGAGGAAGCGCCCCCTTCGTTTATCACCGCCTCACTTGAGCATCTCAAAGTCTCGCGTATTGACCATGGCCTTGCAGCTGCTCAGGACCCTGAGCTTCTCAAGAGACTGGCTGCCAACCGCACCCTTTTGACTTTCTGCCCCTGGTCCAATGTCGCTCTCTGCAACCTTCCGGAGTTAGCCGACGCCCCTGTTCGCAAATTCCTTGATGCCGGGGTTCTTTTCAGTGTCAACAGCGACGATCCTGCTTACTTTGGTGCCTACATTCAGGAGGTGTACTGTCGTGTCCAGGATACCTTTAACCTTTCTGTTAAGGACTGGGCGTGGATTGTTCGCGGTGCAGTCGAGGAAAGTTGGTGCTCTGAAGAGCGTAAAAAGGAGATCCTGAAGGAACTCGACCAAGTTCTTGAGGAGTACAAGGATTTGGAGGCGTGAGTCAATATACATAAATCAAGGCGCTGGGGGTCGGGGTTATAGGAGGTGATAGAGATACCCTGATATACATAACAAAACGACGGTACGGAATGGAATTAACTCTTATTTCATGACATATTGATTATCTAAGAATATGATGCGCTCTTGAATCGCAGCTTGTTGCGCCTGGCTTGTCATTAGATGCTGTCCCTTCCGACTCACCCATCTAGGCGGTTCTCCGTAAACCTGTCATAAATAAACCAGAGTCCAAGTGCACGATCTTTGCATAGCTGACATAGCCACCGACCACCTCTAATCAGACGTTTCCCTTTTCAAAAAAAGCCAGAATGTATCTATATCAACCCTTAACCTTCCGTGGTGTCCATAGCTTCGCTCTTAAGCTTGTCCTTTGCGGCTTGTACCCGCTCCTCTCGCCACTGCTCAATTTTCTCCTTGAGCTCTGTTTGTGGAATAGCATCATCAATAGTCATAGCCTGTCTGGTAAAGGGGTCCTTAGGATCGCTCAGTAGATGCTGAACGATAGTGGATCGGTCAACAATGTGCTTGCTGGGCAACAGCACAGGGTCCTTCATGAGATCGCCCATAATAGGGTCCTCAAACTCGGCTGGGATATCGCCAAGGTCTAATTCTGCCTGGTCAAGAATTGTCTTGGCCTCCACAAACTTAGTCCTCAACTGATCCCAACGAGCAATGATAGCTGGGTCCTTCTGGTGCTTAGATGTGAGGATGCGTGAGACGCGCTCGAGCACCTCAGGCTTGTATGAACGACCGTCTGCAGCAACGGCGTCAATAAAGACGGAAGAAGTGCCGAGGTTGAGGTAGATGTCGACAATATCAGAGATGATCTGAATAGGGCGGAAATGGTACTTGTCTCTGTTGCTGACGCTGAGCTCAGCTGCCGCCTTCTTGCCTGCGAGTGTCTCCAAGTTGTAGTTTAGCATGCTCGCAAGACGAGACACAATTTCAGGCATGGTGAAAGCTTCGCCCATGGCCTCAGTGAATAGCTTCATCATTTCAAGTGTCTCATTAGCCAGTTGCATAAAAGAGGTGGCCTGATTGGCCAATTGTTGCAGCTCTTCGTCCTTCTTTTGGCGGTCCTCAGTGGACAACGACTGGTCTTCGAGTTCTCTTTCGATGCTTCTGATCTTGGGAAACTTGGAAAGAGCCTCGTCCAAGACATATGTGGCGTCATTCAGCAACATATTGACAAACTGCACAAAGAATTGCTTGTTGACTCTGCATATGTATTAGTAAGTCTTCGTGTGCATCAAAAAAAGCATGACGTACCGGCTCTCTTTGGTTAGCTGTCGCTTGTAATGGTCGTTGACCCAGACGCATTTAATGACCTGAAAGATCTCATATCGAATGTTGAACTTGTCATAAAATGCAGAGTCCGCACCTGTGGACTCACACTCGATGTAGAATTTCATCAAGCCCTTCAGAAGGTGGTCATTGGCAAACTGACTGCCAACAAGCTGGTCGCCCAAGACTCCACGCTTAAGGTGCATCAACGGCCAGGTAGCCGAGAAAAGCAGCGATACCAGTGAGGACTTGAGATAGGGATTCTTGATATACTCCGTTGAGCGAAGGAATGTCACACAAAGCGCAATCATTTCATCGCCAACGGCACTGGGAAGGATTTTAGGTAACCATCTACTCAATTGTTAGTCATTTACATTCTTATGCTAGGGCGTGGAAATCTACCTGAAGATAAACTTGAAGTTATCAACGATGTTCTGTAGTGTATACTCGGGAAGACACGAGAAGACGTCAGACTTCTCTGTGGGGAGAGGCAATCTGCAATTGTCAGTATGTGGATGGCGTTCTGGGTCAGGTTACATACTGTATCTCCTTCGACTCTTGGCCAGGCTTGTACTCTGATCGAGTCACCAAACGAAGCAGCCAAACAGCGACAATTCGCATAAAGCGCAACGATGTGCTCTGCATTCGCTCATCGAGCAACACACCCTCAATAGATAACTTGAGCCCGATACTCTTCTCAAGGGCATCGACGTGTCTCTTGACCGCCCTGTCGTATTGTTCAAGCTGAACGGGATGATTAAGAAATTTTGCACGCTCCGCCTCCATTGCCTGAACTCGCTTCTCCAAATATTTAATGTCTCTGTCCAAGTTTTTCAGCTGGGAGTTGCAAGCTTCGCTTCCATAGTGATGGGCTGCCAGAGTCAAGAAGAAAGCTTCAGAAATGAAGTTGGTTTCGCCAGGTATTTTGTTGGCGTAGAACGACTCTGAATAGGATTGGTCGGCGTTCAGCTTTGTCTCATCCGTGATGTCTATTCGTGGTTGCTTCCTGAAGTAGTTGTCATCGATCTTGTTGACCTTGCTAAAGTCCATATCCATGAAAGGTTCGCAAAATCTGTCGAGAATCGTGGTCACGTTAATCATAAATCCATTAGAAGCGACTTCCCGCGGATCCACCTGCATAGCCCTCCTCTTGTGGTTCGTGTTCATAATGTAGGCAAACCAATCCAATGTTCGTGACCTTGTATCCTGGCCGGCCCGGATAAATGCGTTTGTGATTGCAAAAAGGTCGTCTTGGTGTGTTCTCAAGACCATTCGAAGGGCGTCTTGGGCGGTTACAATCCTACTCTTGTCAAGAGTACGAGCTCCAGGGAAGTAACTCATGATAACCTCACCCTGAAGTGGCGAAATGCGGAAGAAGGGTCCGAGGAGTGTGTGCTTCTCAATGCCAGCAGGAGACTGCGCCATGTTGAAGCACGGGTGCTTCGCCAAATTGACGATTAGAGGTGGAAACCTCGTGTATGTTAACATAGCTTGGATATATGGCTTGTAATCCTGGTCCATAGTCATATTACCCAGTCTGCTGCTGATTTGGACCATAGCATCATTAAAAAGGGCAGGGAAAGCCTCGTCGTCGTCAAATCGCTTGATAGCCTCCTGAATGAAGCTGAAGCAAAGACCACCTTCATCCTGCACACCTTTCAGGAGATATGGCATGAGGGTGTCATGCTTGGGGTTGGATTGTCGGCTGCACAGCATTAGATTTGTAGACCAACGCAGCAGAATTACTTACCCATAGAGATCTGGCATAGTCAGAGCGAAAAGACAGCCGCTCATACACAAACGCTTCGCCTCGTCATGCACCTCAAACCTAGGTCCCTCAGTGGCCTTGATCTGAAGGGATGCTTTTACAGCACGCTTCCAGCACGGCAAGAAGTAGTTCATCAGGGGTTTGTCTTGTGGATAACTGCTTGCCGCCTCCATAAGAGCTTGATCCAATGTGTTGACAGAAAGTTTCAGTGGCTCTCCAGACTCGTTCAGCTCTTCGTTCAGGTTCGGAAGGAACGTCAATCGTTGACCATGGGGGTTAATCATGTTGTGAGGGTCTACAGTGATGCGGAATATCTGCGAGAGTACTCGATCGGCATAATCGGCGTCGGACTCGGGTTGAATGTTGGAGGGCTTCGGGGAGGCTCGATCCGCTGAAGCAGCGTCGTCAATCTCAGATGCAGGTCTCTTGCGATTCACAGGGGGTCTACCTGTTGGTTTCGGGGTCTCTGACTTAGCCCCTAGCTTGTTGAAGGGATTCTGGCTAGATGATGCCGCCGGGGCGGAAGGGGTGATATTAATCTTGGGCCGTGAATCGGCAGCGGGCTGCGGCTGCGGCTTCGGCGTTGACGATCGCGAGGGGTTAGACGATTCGGAATCGGGAGCCTTGTTCTCGTCGGACTTGGAAGACACAGGCGTTGATGTCCCTAACTTGGCAAGACGCCTTGCGCGAATCTAAAGAACATAGCTTAGTATACTCTTCCCATCATGAGTTCGTCTGAAATCGACTTGCCTGCTCCATCTTCTCCTTGTCCGGAGCATCGCCGCCCGTCCATGATGGTTGCTCGTTAGGATCCATTATTGAGATGCACGGGTCGAGATCGAAAAGAGGACGAGGCGGGGAGTGGGATCGATAAAGTGATATCGAAAGCAGAAAGTGTGAGATGGATGACAAGGCTGAGACCAAGATGGGAGATCTATGAAGTGTGGACCCAAGCCTCACGAATAGTCTACGTAGTGGTAGTACTGTAGGTACGCAAAGAGCTGGATGGATGATGATGAGCTTGGGGGACCTGAGGGTGGGGGAATCCTGGGCCGAGCAAAGCTGCCTTCCACTGGCTTTAATGGACGTTTGGCGAGCGAAGTGGGGGGCGGTGAGGCTGCCTGCTAGATTTTAGTGGCTGCCTGTAGCTGTGGCGCTGAATGAAAGTCTCGGGTTTCTATCACTGTTGTTGAGAGAGGTTACCTAGGTAGGTAGGTATGATAGAAGAACCTAGAATATTAGAAATTCTTGTCAGAGTGTTGGTAGTTGATAAAGAGAGCTCAAACGGAGGTTCCGGTAGTCAGAACCCTCAGATTGTTGTATAATCAGCTGTACCCAAACTCCGCAGTCTTTTCATTGTAAACTCCGCTCACTGCGGCAACATAGAGTCTTGCTGTTTTGACCCATATAACATTGACATTGGATACATGACAATCATGAGGTTCTAGACATGGAGGTTAAACGTTAACGGCAAGAAGGGTTAATTGCATTGCTTTATGTAAAACTAGTCTCGCTTTGAATTGAAGTTCGCTGACTAAAGGGAAATTCTTCAGGAACTGATGTGAAGGCCAGAAAGTTTCTAACAGGTAGGCATCTTACAAGAACGTATCACAAGAGTTTGGACGACGAAATGAAGAACATCAAACTGAGATTCGTCTGATTAAATAAATCTATAGTAAAAGTAGACTATCAACGCAACGCTTAACCGAACCAGGTGCCAACGTTTTTCCGACCAAGCCTATATGTTGATGCCGGGGTATCCCATGAACCGTGAATGCGCCAAAAAGGAAGAATTATAACTAAAGATCATATCGAGAAGAATAGTAATACACGATAATCCCGTCACAGACGAGGCAGATCTGCTCCCTCGGCACTAGCTGAGCGACGGCGTTCCGAGAGACGAGGGCCTTCTACCGACCTGTCCCTTTGGAGATTCGCCGTTGACCCGGAGCTCGCGGCCGCTCTTATGCGACCTTCTTCGCGGCTTCGGTTCAGGAGCCAGTTGACATGCATGCGGATCATGTTGATATTGTTTCGCAGTTCGGTCACCTCTTCACGGATAGGCATGATCTGATTGATAGTCCACATGCTCTGTCGCGCTTCGAGGTGCGTTAGGTTCTGATGAACTTCTTCAAAACCAGCATCGAGATCTTGTATGGTACGATTGTCTCCCACGACAGAATCGCCCGTACCTCGACGACTTAAAGTTGAGTTGAATTCGGTGATACGTTGGTTCGTCTCGTCCTGGCGGTTTTGTAGCTGTTGAACTTGCTGACCCAAGTCGGTATAGGACTGTATGATTTCTCTTTGTGATCTTATGATCATACCTGATGGTGTTTCTGGGTGGAATGCACAGCCCATGGTATGAGCATCCATCTGCCCACGCATGATACGAGCTGGACAACCAAACTCGCTGTATAGACAGTTGACGACAGTCCCTTCGCATTCCAGTTCGCCATGGGCTTTGAGTTGGCTGCGATAGACAAGCTTCCAGCATGTCTCGCAGCGGGTCTTGCTCATGGGGCAGGATAAGAGATGAAGCTCGCGGTCGGGAGCTTCGAAAGAAGATTTGCAATGCTGACACATGTCTTCTGTGTGTGGACAGGTATCATCTGTCGGCTTGGATCGTAATCTCTTATCACAATCAGTGCCAGGACAGGTGAAGTCCTTGAAACGACATTCTGTCGTAGCATGCACCTCGACGACCTCCCTTCGAACTTCCGACTTGCATCCTCGAGCATGGTAAGGGCACTTAACCTTGAGGTTATTAAGCTGCGTGCGGATGAGTCGTGGTGCGCTGAAGCAGTTGGGCCATGCTAGAGGTTCGCGATCAATAGGACAAGCGGTTCCAGATGGGCTAGAATCAATGCTTTGCCGCAAACATCGGTAACAGAATGTGTGGTCGCAAGGCGTTGTAACTGGGTCCACGAGAGGGTCGTGACAGATGGGGCAAAGTAGGTTGGGGTCGGGCTCAGCAACATATGTCAGAGAGTACATATCGAAGATGCAATTTCCTCCATAGCGTTTAGGGATGCCGAGAGAAGATGGATGTGGAGAAACCATCGGTCCCGTCCGTCGGTCCGAGTCAACATTCGGTATCAAGAGACCTGCAGAATATGAAGGGTCGGATCGGGCTCTGGCATCTTGTCTGGCGTGTTGAGAGACTTGGGCTCCAACATAAAAAGTATCTGGCGAAGGCGGTCGAACAAGGCTTGTAACGAGGTCGGGAGTTGGAGATTGTCGGCGCAAATTCCGACGAGCGAACCGACGAGCTGCGGCCGGGCTCAAATGGATTCCATCATCGCTCGACTCGGAGGCCGAAGTTAAGAGGGCAGGAGGAGTAGGAGCAGCTGAAGCTGTAGTTGATGCTGCGGTAGGAGTCGGTTGCTGAGAATCTCGGAGGGTGGGAGGAGTTGTCGCCATGGTCGGTCGGGCGGTCGGGGGATCGAAGCGACTAGGCTAGACTTCGACTTCCTAACTGAGGAACAGAGGCAGAAATTGAAGAGCTCGAGGTCGAGACATGTATTCGTATTTAGTGTGCGACGTCGTGATGACGCTCAATAAGCGGGGGGTTGCTGTCTTGATGGAAATGGGAGAAAAAAAGGAAAGATCTCGATGTGCACATCAGGACCGTATTGGGCGGAGGTAGAGCCGAGGAGGCAAGGCCATGCCCATGATGTGATGTGATACGTAGGTCGTAGGTTTGAACGGGTTTGCACTAACAATTTTAGCGAGCGAGTCCAGGATGTTGCATTTTGGCGGGGTCGACAAAAGAAGCGGAGCAGAAAAAACAGGGGTCGTTTTCTGGAAGGATACTATGGTATGAGGTAATCATCAATTGAGGGTCTGAGGAGGATCACTGGGGAAGTAATGGGGTTGTTTATTGGTAAATGCTGTATTCACTTTCTATTCTGGGAATTTTTTTATTGCTTAGACAATCCTCCTGCTCTTTGCGAAGTTCATCTCTATCATGACAACCTCTGACCTTCTGGGTATCAAAATAAGTGCCTGTCAGGGTCCTTGCCTAGACTTTTTTTGTCGATTACATCATTTCTCACTCATGTCGCCTTACTTTTTATCCCACAGCCAACCATGTCCCCGCCTGAAGCACCTACAGTAACCCAAGGCAGCACTGTAGTGAACCCTGGGCTTCCTGCTTAGGCTTGGGCTCACCGTTTGACAGTTTTAAAACAGGGGCATTCCTCCAAAAGAAACAAGCTCCAATCCACTTTTGAGCGTTACTAGTCAGCTAGTCAACTACGGATGGATGTTGATGTTGTTAGACACAGGTTGCCAGGGCTTGAATGGTTGGGCCCTGCTTTTTAATTTTCCCTAACGGCATTGCATTCAATTGAACTACTGTACAGTACCAATGCGAACCTACCTACCTACCTAACCAACAGGCGCTGGTCAGTACGCTAGGTAGGTAGGGCTGCAGTGACACGTTTGACAGCTCTCGATGTGTCCCTGTGCTCCTATCGCTCCGATGCTTCCGTCTGTGTGAGTTACCCTGAGGCCCGTCCTTTCTGTTTGTTTGTCTGCCCTGCCTTGACTGAGTACCAGCAGGTACTCCATAGTAGCCAACTATGCGGTTCCGTAACGACGGCAGTGGAAAAAGGCCCGGGATCTACGGCTCCGCAATGGAGTTTAGAGTTTGTAAAATCATGGCAGATGGTCTTGTCGAACCCAGAAATGGAAAATTGTTGATTACGGATTAAATGACGATATAATTAAATAACCTCATGTGAAAGTAGAGGCTCTTTCTGAGTCATAAGGTTATGACTAAGGGGGACGAATGCTGCAATGGAAAGGGCAGCAAGAGATTCCAAATCACTTTGCAAGATATTTCCCTTTCTTGTGAAGAGTAACAGACAGTGAGTCAAGGGTAGCTTAGAAGCTTGGATAAACCATTTCTAGTAACGATTAACGTTGTGAAAAAGACTAATCACTTTCATGGTATATTCTCATCTTTCATCTGTTGCGTGATGGGAATACACTCAAGCCGAAAGAATCAGAGAGACTGTCCCGAACAACACCTCGGCTCTTGATCACCGACATACATGTTAAGGGAAATAAATACCCGGAAATTCTGTTCGTATTCCTTGCTGAGTAGACTAAATCTTACGCACTGAATGCAGCCCATCATGATCAATGTCTTGCTATAGGGTACGAACTTCTACAACCCACATTGAACAAGGGTCAGTTCATACTATCCAACATTCTGCTCAGCCTCCAATTCTGCCTCCGGTTGAGCCTCACTTTCTTCTCTTCATCAGCTAGGCTCCCACGAGGCATCTAGCCAGCTGACGTGGCAGAAAATTGACTCAAGTCTGATTCGTCTCTTGTAGCTGCAATACAACGTCAGACGATCAGCCAAGATGCCGCTGCAGAGTGTGAATGAACCAGCATATGGCCTCAAATTCAGCAAACATTGTGATTAAAGCAGCTTCATTGTTAACTTGCGGCTTAAAAAACCAGGTTATTCACTCACTATTGCTCTTCTGGGTATGCAATATGTGCTTTAGTTCTGACTAGGCTTTTGGCCCCCAATCGCTGCTTTAAACGAATGTCCAGGGGGTTTCAGCCTTATTTCACGGTTGTCGGTTTCGGCCGAACAGTCACATTTAGTCACGGACGGTCTTTGTGATGATAGTCAAAACATCCAATGATGAACTCTTAGAGGGTAGTATTTTGACGAATCAATGCAGAAACAAGGCCTCTTCAACACAGCCACTTAAGAAAGAGGCTCTTTCAACCATCAAAACCTCCAATCAAGCGGCCCACAAGACTAAGAAAGGCATCATCTTACAACATCCATCCCCAGGCAAAACTTCTTTGTTGCCTAATTATCTGCAACATTTGTTACCGCAATGCACCCTCCCCCTTTCAGCAAGAATGATACTAGCACAGCCTTGTGCACCGCATGTGTGCCGTGATGGTCTGGTAAAAGCGGCGGTTCACAAGAGGGCCAAGATGTACTTTGCGCAATCGCATGTGCAACACGGAGATGAAGCGCTGTTACCTTGATCAGCCGACAAACATATCACTGTCTATCTGAGTAACAGATGTAACCAATGGGTGTTAATAAGAGGTGGCTATGGCTGGGTATATAGACTTCGGATGCCTGTCCTCCTCCAAGACTAGATCTTGGAAGTTCCATAACCCGATACTCAACGTTCATCCCATTATCTCCAAAATCATCCCCTATTTAACGCTTAACTATGAAACCTCCTCAGCCTGCCCCTGGCCCGTCGGCCCCAAACACTCCCTCCAAGCCGAAGCACAAGAAGCTCGGCCCTCAAGCTCTCGTATCCAAGTTCTGGAGAAAGTATCACTCCAAGACTCCAGGCAAAGTTACTTCTATCTTCCCACAAAGTCTCTACGATTCTCTTCTTACAGACGCGGACTCTTCCTACCCCAAATCTCGTAACGCGGCACAGAGCTACGAGGCGGCTGCTAAAGACTGCCGTGCTCGAGTTCGTGCCGTTGTTAAAGAGTGTGAACGTACCAACGCAAAGTTCAGCGACCCGGACTTTGATATAGAGTCCGATTTTGCATCGCATCAAGATAATTGTCTTTATGGCATTGAGAGAAACTACTGTCCTATCTGTGACAGCGATAGCGAGGATGATGAACCAGAAGGACCTGAATATGACTCTCCTCCAGAGACTCAGGCTCGATGGACCAAGAAATCTCGTGATCGCAAGTCCAACAAGCTGCCACAAAAGAAGAAGCGTGATGTCGATAAGAGCGCTTCCAAGAACGAGGATGCTAACCACAGAGACCTCATCTGTCGTAGCAAAAGACCTGGTTCAGTCCACCGCATCCCTTGGATCTTCGAGAACCCGCAGTTTACCGTCGACGGGTTCTCCAGCTCAGATATTAAGCAGGGAGCCACTGGAAACTGCTGGTGGCTGGCTGCTCTTGCAACCATCGCTCATCGCAAAGATCTGATGAAAAAGATTTGCGTTGCAAAAGATGAGGAATGTGGTGTCTACGGCTTTGTTATTTACCGTGATGGAGAGTGGACCTCGACTGTTGTGGACGATAACCTCTATTTGAAGCACAATGACTTTGGAGAGGACAGTCAAGTCTACGATGCAACCCTCAAGAAAGCACGAAAATACAAGAAGCAGAAGCAGACGGGTTCCGAGGCCTTGTACTTTGCCAAGTGCGAGGATCCCAACGAGACCTGGCTGCCATTGCTAGAGAAAGCAGTAAGTTAGAAGTCTGATCATTCAAGTTAGAAACTAACATTGTCAGTTTGCCAAAGTTCATGGTGACTACCAAGCCATGGAAGGCGGATGGTCTGGGACTGCCGTCGAGGACCTGACTGGCGGCGTAGCTACTGTAGTCGCAGGAAATAGAGTCCTTCGCAAGGAGCGACTATGGCGAGAAATGCTTGGATCGGACGACGAAGCAGGAGAGTTCGTCTTTGGTCTATCCGCAGGTGGGCCTGGCGATGAACACAAGAATGGAATCGTGCTACAGCATGCTTATTCCGTCCTCAAAGTTGCCGAGGTGGAAAATGAAGACGGCGTCAAGGTTCGCTTGGTCAAGATTCGGTAAGCGTTTGTTTGAAGGCACCGAATTCTCCTTCTAACGTGTTCAGAAATCCCTGGGGCCAGAGATCTGAAAACGGCCAAGGCGAATGGCATGGTCCATGGTCAGATGGGTCCAAGGAATGGACTCCATACATGATCAAGAAGTTGGGCCATCAATTTGGCGACGATGGAATCTTCTGGATGTCTTTCAACGACATGCTCGACAACTTCAAGTGGATGTACCGAACCCGACTCTTCGATGAGCGATGGACTGTCGCTCAGCAGTGGCTAAGTGTTAGTATCTCTTGGCTCACTGGTTACCTTAAGAAGAAGTTTGTTGTTGAGGTCAAGGAAGAAGGCATGGTGGTTATTGTCCTTTCACAGGTATGGGTCACCCCTTGAAGATGCATTCAGCATTGACACTGACATGTCCCAGCTCGACGATCGCTATTTTACTGATCTCAAGGGTCAGTACGAATTCACACTAAACTTTCTCGTTAAGTCGTCTGAAACCAAGAAAACCATCTGCGCGGTACGTCCAGTGCACCAGTGGGACCGACGTAGTGTAAACTGTGAAGTCGAACTCGAACCAGGCACATATGAAATCATCCCCAAGATTATGGCGGAGCGAAGTATGTGGAGGCCTAGAGTCGAGAAGATGGTCAAGAGAGCAGCAGACCAGAACCCGAAGAAGCTGCGTCAGATAGGTCTGCAGTACGATCTGGCTCATGCCAAGGGTGGGATAGTCGACGAAGATGAGGCCCTTCGAAAGAAGAGAGATGCCAAGAAAAAGAAGAAGATCAAGGGTAAGAAACAAGAAGAGAAGAATAAGCAGATGGCAGAGGCCATGGCTCAGATGGAGCAAGCCATGGTAGCGATGAGGCACGAGTACAACCAGACCCTCAAGGAGAAAGAGAATGAGAAAGAGAAGGAGAAGGAAAAAGACAAGGGCAAAGACAAGAAGGAGTCGACCCCAGAACCAAAGAGTGATGACGACTCTGATGTCAAAGGATCATCTGACGTTGAGACAAAGTCAGACAAGGTTCTTCCGGGATGTTGGCCAGAAGAATCTGGAAAGAACAACGTTGATGCATCGAAACGTTGTGAAACATCGGTCGAGTCAAGGAAGGAGCCATCTACAGAAGACAAAGACAAGAGAAGACCATCTCCCTCCGGTCCTCGGCGCGGAGGTCCTCCATCACCATCATCGGGGTTACCGATCCACTACCAAGATCAGGTGCAATACCCAGACTATCGACCTCCATTTCGAAACAATAGACGGATGACCATGACGGATTACAGCATGGACCAATACCCCGTATTCACACCACCCACAGAACCCACCTCCGAGTCTGACCAAGACAACTCCTCATCCGGGTCAGGCTCAGGCTCAGATACAGTGTCTGACGACAACTCGTCAAGCTCCGACAGCGATGACATAGGGTTCCCTACAGTAAGACGCTTCCGTCTCGGTCAGCGCAAGAAGCAGCCGTGGAATGCCGTGTGCGTGATCGGCCTCCGCGTCTACGCTCAGCATGAAGGCATCAAGGTCCGTCTTGCTGATCAGAAACGTAATGAGGCTACTGAGCTCGTGGCACCCGAAGGAAGTAGCGCGGCTGGTCCGACTGAATAAACTCGACAGCTTTGATACTTTGATACACGCTTAAAGACTCTGTTATGGAGACGGTAGTTGAAGAAGTTGATGCAATTGGATGGTAAACATGGGCACATGAACAGGTCAAGGCGCAAAGAACAAGCATATTGTGATTGCAAAGGACAACCGGTAATTCTTGCGACTCTCTTGTCAGTTATTTCCTGATAGATGATGATCATTTTTTTATTTACCTAGTCAAGTTACATGTCATAAAGAATGGTACTATTGTTTCTTCTTTCACGAACCAAGTGGGTATCTCATCTCTAACGTTTCTGCTCAGTCCATACTCAACTAAGGATTATTTCCCGAGATCCAATTTAATTTTAACACGAACTGCTTTTAGTTGATTATTATTTGTTTTGCTTAGTGAAACAGCTATACTCGGGTTTTATCTTGACTGATTGATTATTATCGATAGCCTCGGCTCAGTTTCCGAGTCTCAATCAACCTATCGCAATCCTCTCCAGTCCAGCCTTGTAAGAGAAACTTAATATATCTGAATATATTAAGCCACGTTATCAACCGTTTTCTTCTTGAAACAAAGCACTCGTATCAGCCCGAGCGCAAGGTGCACTGCTAGACTAGACTGCATTCTTAAAAAAGCTTCTACCATGTCATCTCTTTTCCAGTCTGTTTCGAGCGCACGGCCATCGACGATCGTTTCATCCAGTTTCTCCCCCTATAGTGAGAGGCCCTTACCGTTTCATAACAGCCGGGGGCCTCAGCTGTCCACTAAATATCCTCATTGAGGCTTTCGGGATCTACAGTACAGTACACATGCTTGCTTGATGATCGGCCGGAGCTCGATTCTCGGCTGGGATGCTGACTAGTAAATGATCTGATGCAGGGCTGGGAACTGGGAACTCGAAACTCAGCGTGCGAGATTGATGAAAGGACTTCGGTAACCTTTCCATCTTGGGAAAATCTTGCGGTTCATGATGTCCAAGAGATCTATCACAATCGCATGGGGGGCTATCGTGAAGATGAAAAGAGGTTTGAGCGTTGATATCCTAGTGTTGACGAATTGATATATAATCTCCAGGAAAGTCGTCTCCAAGATTCGAAATCAGATTCATCTCAAACCAACTCAGCAACCATTACATTCTTTCTTTCTAACCTTTTACCTTCGCTTCTATAACAAACTCACTCTTTATTTCAACGACTTGAACAACAACATCCATCATCATGCTTCCCAAGTCTGTTCTCCTTACTCTTGTTCCCTTCGCAGTGGCTGGTCCCATTGCTCGCCGAACCATCCCCGGCATTGGAGGTGATTCTGGCAGTGGCCTTGGTTCGCTCCCTGGCCTTGGAGGTGGCTCTGGTTCCGGCACTGGTGGTCTTCCTTCGCTTCCCAGCCTTGGATCCGGCCTCGGAGGAGGCTCTGGCTCTGGCCTAGGAAAGCTTCCTGGTCTTGGAGGCGGCTCTGGTGGCGGTCTCGGCTCACTCCCCGGTCTGGGAGGAGGTTCTGACTCTGGCTCGGGATCCGGCCTTCCTTCTCTTCCTGGCCTCGGAGGTGGTTCAGGTTCTGGCTCCGGCGGCTCAACTGGAGGATGTACCACAGGATGCGATTCTGGATCTGGATCTGGATCTGGAACTACTCCCACTCCCGCTCCCTCTAACATTGCGGCCCCTGCGCCCACAGGCACTGCCGTTGCCTCCCCCGTTACCTCCGACTCCGGATCCGACTCCGGCTCTGGCTCTGGATCTGGCTCTGGCACCGGCGGTCTTCCCTCGCTCCCTAGCCTTGGATCTGGTCTCGGCTCTGGTCTCGGAGGCGGTTCTGGCCTCGGCAAGCTTCCTGGCCTTGGAGGTGGCTCTGGCTCCGACTCTGGTTCCGGTTCGGGCTCCGGCTCCGGCCTTGGCTCGCTCCCCGGCCTTGGTGGTGGTTCGGGCTCCGGCTCCGGCCTCGGTGGCCTCCTCGGAGCTTCTGGCGCCGGTTCCGGTGGCTCTACCATGAACGACCTCGAAGGCGAGTGCAAGGATGTAACTGTCATCTTCGCCCGCGGTACCACCGAGCCTGGTAACGTCGGAATGGCCGCTGGACCTCCTTTCTTCAAGGCTCTTGGCGAGAAGCTCGGCAGCGACAAGCTCGCTGTTCAGGGTGTTGACTACAAGGCCGACATTGCTGGTATTATGCAGATGGGTGACAAGGCCGGCACTGAGAAGATGGCTGCCCTTGTTAAGCAGGCTGCTGAGAAGTGCCCCAAGACCAAGATTGTCATGTCCGGATACTCACAGGGTGCCATGCTCGTCCACGGTGCTGCCCGAGCTCTTCCTGCTGAGACCTCTGCCAAGATTGCTGCTGTTGTCAACTTCGGAGACCCCTTCCAGAAGCAGGCCATCAACGGCGTCGATGCTGACCGTGTCAAGATCATCTGCCACACTGGCGATGGTGTCTGCGCCGGTACTGCTGCCATCACCCCCGACCACCTCACCTACAGCAAGGATGCTGGTGCCGCTGCTGAGTTTGTTGCCAGCAAGTGTCAGTAAGCGATGAATGGGATATCAAAAGGGCGAATCAGGATGATATTATGAAAGTATCAGTGGGAACAGGTTTCCAAATGTTCAGGGACGAATTTTTCTTATGACCGGTCTATACTTATTTCTTATGTACTACGGAGTACTTACATTATATATATGGTTGCTTTGTTGAATTTGGTTTGCCTTTCAAGTGATGTGAAGTTGAGCCTTGTCTTGTGAACCAATGCTCTGGTTCCAAAACCCAAGCCACTATTTGACGACGATTCTGAGGAGTTGGTCTTTGTAATTTCCATATCTTGAATGAATAAATGTAGTGCATGTGGGAAACTTTACTAAAATTGTAGAGTCCTTCAAGGCTACCTCACACTGGGAACTGAGGCACAGCAAATCTCTTGATTCAAAGATGTTACTGTACTGTCGATTCTGTTTAACGATTGCACATCTGTATTTAGTAGAGTAACAGGGAACTATTAAGACAACTTCCCGCCAATACCTTGTGGACTGGTGTTATTTTACTTTGACAGAGGACCATGGTGATTGATTTTGGATCGTGTGTTCTCTCACTAAGCTAGCAAGTGTTTCAAATGGAAATTAAGAATGTCGCAAATAACACCGCTCTACCAAAAGCGAGGAGATGCATGGATGTTTGTAAGTAAAGTTTTGTCAGAGCCGGAGCGTCACTGAATATAAAGAAGAATGAGTGGATTGTCTTCAACAATAACTGGGGGATATGGTGTAGGGGTATCACGTTCGCTTTGCATTGTTTCAAATGCTTGCGAAAGGCCGGGGGTTCAAATCCCTCTGTCTCCAGAACTTTTGCTGTTCAAAGCCAGTTTTTTTTTGGTCAGTGGACCTGTCTTTTTTAGCCTTAGCAAAGTACCTCGGTACTTGAACTCAGACAGACTTTCATAGAAACCATTGTCTTTTGTCACTGTTCTTGTTCTCGATCTTACTCAGATTATTGTCCAGAGAAAGACATATTTCCTTCAACCACAAGTAACCGAAAACAACCGCATCAACTTCAAGACCCAATCAGCACGAAATCAATTGTTCTTTCAAGTCAGCCAAGGCGCAGCATGTGATATTCCTGCCAGGGGAATTAGACACGTGCTGCATGAATCATGTGTCACGCAATGAACAAAGCTTGGGCTGCATTCCTCGATCGAATTCTTTTTTGGTTCTAGGTTTAGCTTTCGGGGCATTTCTTCCAGGTGAAAAGAGGTTGCGACGGAAGAGGTTTGATGCAGTACAGTATCTCTCGTGAGCAATGAGAGAAACGTGGCAGTTGATTTGGACCTTGTCATGTCTTGGAATACGTAAACGATCAAGATGTTAGACTAGTGACTTGATACAGTAGTAATTAATGATTATTCCCGAGACTGCCGTATCGACGTCATGTCCCCCACAGAATTACCACTTCGTCCCCCGCGTTTCCCCCAGAATCTGACCAAGTCGAGAAAGGCACTTTCACATGTCAGTCTCCTTCTCTTGTCTGGGTAAAAGAGATCCATTCCATGCTCTAGACTACAGTAGACCCAGGTATCCAATACCAAAACTTGTCACGAGTCACGGGTCGTCATCCTACTCGGCTCTTGAACCGAATTTAGCTTAACATGAGCCTTGCCTCTTGTATACTATACCTACATACAAACCACAATGAATAACATTTAACTTTCCCCTACTTTCTTCTTTTATTCCATTCGCATTTAATTGTCTTGGCCAGCCTCAAACTGTTATTGACCCATCCATAAAAGCGACCGTTGTAACGTTTGTGCTCATACTCACGATAAGATCTCATAACCCTGCTTGATACCCTTGTCTTATCACCGAGGGTGTTTGAGTCGTGTTGCGCTCTTCTTTCATGTGAACGAACGGCTGTCAATTTACCCGGAAACGACTAACGACACCATGTGCTTGATTTCCAACTAGTTTTCCTTTGTCTATTTTTTTATATCTCATTTACATATTCGGAGTCTTTAAATATTATATACATTTAGGCTTGATCGAGTCATCATGATAGATCACGTCTTAGGACGGCCTTCCGTCAAGTCTCGAAGGCTCCAAGTCCTGGCAGTCTTGACGTTTTGGTCTGCCTACTTGGTTAAGTGAGTATTTGAGACCATCATTGTTCTTCACATTGTGCTAACAGACATAGGGGTCACAAACATGGCCCTCCAGGCGCCCAATTCTTCTCAAGACTCTTCTCCAAGCGTCTAACAGCCTGGCAAACCGTCGTGATAACAATGATTTACCTATACGCCGCCCGCAACTTCAGCACCCTCGTCGGTCTGGCCAGTCCAGAACCTTTAGCCAACATGTACGACGCCACCTACTACCGAGCGACATGGGTCCTGACCGCGCTGGACGCTGGATTCTGGACAGCCATGAAGATCAAGACCAAGTGGCTACGCGACATGGCGAGCATCGTCTTCTCACTCTTCTACCTCGTTGCTGCTGAAAAGGCGGACGAGAAAGTTAGGAAGGTTAGGGGGATGATCACCGTTGAGCATCTTCGGGTTTCTTGGAATAAGGGTACTTCGCCGTATTTGAGTTTCTTCCAGGGACTTATGAGACCGCGGTTTATGAGATGGCCGCCGAGACAGATTCGAATCCCAAGACCTTCGGATAGCGACTATAAGGAGCCTGTTCTTGCATGGCTCTACTACGATGGGCCTTTGTCAGATCTTGAGCGTCATGATAGGATTATTCTGGATATTCCGGGTGGTGGTTTCGTTGCTATGGATCCTCGTTGCAACGATGACAAGTTATTCTCATGGGCAGCCAAGTCTGGACTACCTATTCTGAGTCTCGACTACAAGAAGGCACCCGAGTTTCCGTATCCATACGCACTGAATGAGTGCTTTGATGTCTACAGGACCATCGTCAATACGAAGGGCCGATGCATGGGTTTACCAGGCACTGAGGTTCCTCGGATCATCATCACAGGTGATAGCGCTGGAGGAAACCTCGTGGTCGCGGCGACCTTGATGATCATGGAAACAAGACATCCGGCGTTCCGAAGACCGGGACAAACTGATCTACCAGCTCCTGATGGACTGGTTTGCTTCTACCCAGCTTTGGATATGAACATTGGCAACTGGATGACTGATGAGCAAATGTCTCTGATCAAGGATCGAAAGATGAGAAAGACCAATCGGAGAATCATGCGACGAAAGAGCATGCAGTACAACGAGCTTGTGGGAACGCCTCACCATTCTGATGATGAGGAAGAAGGATCACCACCACCGGATGCCAAGTTGAATGGTAAACTGAACGGTTTGACAACGAAAGAAGCTGAGATCGTGGCGTCTCAAGGACCTAAAAGCCCACACCCCGAGTTCTCTCATGTCGGACCTCGATCGCTGAGTTTCCCAAAGGAGGCCCCTGAAGCCAATGGAAAGAATGCATCTCATCACGTTGAACCGATGAAGACACGACTGGCGACGTCGTCAATGATCTCTTATTTCAATGATCGAGTTCTTACTCCCGAGATGATGAGAGCCATGATCATTCTGTATATCGGCGCCCACAACCGCCCAGACTTTAGCCAGGACTATCTCCTCAGTCCCGTCCTCGCACCCGAGGCTTTACTAATTGAATTCCCCAAGACGTACTTTATGACCGGAGAAAGAGATCCACTAGTCGACGATACAGTCATCTTTGCCGGAAGACTTCGCCGTGCCAAAGAAGCTGCATTTGTACAAGATGGAGCCAACGGAGCAGACTTCAACGACAGAGATGCTGCGGAGGTCATGTTGATTCCCGGCACATCCCATGGCTTTATGCAGTTCCCAACCGTATATCCTCCCGCCTGGAGACACTTCGAACGATGCGTGGATTGGTTCGACCAGCTCTTTGAGCACGCCCACGTCATGCGCGTTCGCAAAGACCGCCAAGCAAGAGCTGCAGTTTCTCAAACGAATGGTTTCGGCATCAACGGTGACGGAAGACACCATGCTCGTACCGAATCAAGTGGGGAAGAAGATAAACCTCTCGAGATCAGCATGACAAAGATGAACCAGCGTCGAAGTTCCAACCAGCCATCACCAACTCTGCCGAAGCAAGATACTGTCTTGACGGAGATCCATGACGGTAGTGGAAGCGGAGATACGACGCCACGAGCGTATACTAATGGAGACGGGGATAAGAAGAGACGGAAGAGTGTGGGGTTGAGCAAGAGTAAGAACAGGAATAAGAGTCTGATCAAGTTGAAGAGTTCGGATGATTTACTTGGGAGGAGAATGCAGGGTCTGGCTAGTGGGTTGACAGGTATGGTTGACGATGAGGATTGACGGATATGTTTACTGCACTGCATGGTCATTTGGATATAGCGACATTTCATGGGTACATAGTGTGAGCTGGTGATAAGTTGATGGAGGTATATATGTACAGTTGGGCTTACGAAGATATGATGATCGTCTGTAGATAACAAGGACACCCTTATTAGAAACTGGTAACTTCAATTCATACATGTGCGAGACAAACACTGCTGAATGTCAGGCTTCTAGAACATTTCTGAGAATAAAGGAAGCAGCCAAGACTTGATCGAGCGGATCCTGACCCAACCCGACGGATCATCGCGCTTTGAACCAGGGTAGTTCATACTGTATATTTTGGCAGTGGGTAATGAGAATACCAGCATCTGTTAGTAAGATGAATGCATAGTTATTCATTATTCATATTGTTGCAGCTTTATTCATGCATGATCGATCATGCTGACCAACATTTCACAGTAGCCTCACGAACTCGTCATAACAGGCGAAAGCATAATTCAAAGATATCCATCAAGCCGCTGTTACGGACAGCGACCGAGAGTAAAAGGCTTTGAAGCATCTAGATTCCGGGAATAAAGACCAACAGGGCATAAAAGGGGGCGGACGGACCGTATCCGCGTCAGTTTCTCGGTGAGTAAAACACGCAACTCGCAATGGGAAAAATAAGCGGGAGTTGGGCCGATTGGATCCTTGAGGTCTTTCAGTCTGGGGAGCCTTGACTGGGCTGAGGGAAGATGACACGCCACTTGGATCGGGCCATCACCTCACGGAGAAATCGCAGGGATGTTAGGAATAGTCAAGGCTGGAGAGCTGGTATTTATGATATACGTGGTGTTTGAGGAGGAAATTGTTGATCCCAGGTATTTGTACAATAGTTGGTATAATTAATGGGATAGGCCATTAATACGGAAGACGGCCGGGGTTGTGGGTCTAGAGGCCGATGTCCCGGCCGGCAACCTCCGTGATTGGGCCGCGCATGTTGTCCGGCCTGCCGTCTGACATTGCCTACTCAGTCCTGTAAATAGCAAATTTGTTTCAGTGGAAAGGCCTGAAAGGAAAGTCTAGAGCTATTCGTCTCTAGTGAATTTATCCGATGATCCCGGGTCTCTTGTTGATGCCCGAGAGCAAGGATAGCTTGATGAAGATGCTGAATGATTTGCAGCATACACATCATTGACGAAGCATCAAGGTCCAGACATGGCCATAGCATGGGGGCATAATACAAAACAACATGAGACGTAAGACATGAATGCGCCCGCAGAGTCAAACTTTGGGGGTTCAGGCGTCTAGATGATCAAGATGCTTCATCCAGAGAATACAATAGAAGGACACTTGAGGCGATACTATCTATGGCAAACAGACAAACCGACTTTACCTGGGGAAATGCCATCATAAGCATGCAACGTTTAAGGTACCGTACATCGTTACAGACATTCTAGCAAATAGGATCACATTCCCGTAGCTGCACCCCAAAGTAACAAGGGTCTTCTGATACGATTGCTTCATCTCAAGCACGAAAAGAGCGCAGCCTAACTATTGACTATTCTACCCCTTTTACAAACAACAAAACATCAGATGCTTTTGACCCAAACCCCAATGTTGAGTTGAGCCTTAACCGCGTGTTGCTTCATGTCACCGAAACAAGACATGTACCAGTCAGTACCTGACCGAGTTTCCCGATTGAGTAAAACGGGGGTCATTTCGAACGCGCGCAAGGTGAGCTGACCTGACCTGGCCTGACCTGACCTGAACCCAAAGTTGCGGGTTTTGTTACTGTACTCAGTGAACACGAATATTACTGTACTACTCATTTCCTTTTCCAGCCAAACGTGAGGCCGCCCGTAGTCAAATTTGCTGGACAAATGAAGTGTGATAACCTCAGAAATATATGAGGGATATACAAAAGAACCAATGCTAGAGACAAAATGGTAGGTCTGTCGGTGTAAGTCAAGCAAAAGCTCCCTGGTATCACAGAAGAGACAAGGGACAGATCGTCATCAAAAGCACAGACAAACAATAATTCAATAGCGCATGATGAAGACGGATGTAAACGGGATTGTTTAACTGGTAGCTATCAAGTATCTTTTGCGCGTGTATTCAGCGGTATTGTACAGTATAATACGTTTTATCGGATGGAATAGGTAAGGAACAGGGCTGTGCTTTTCCCCCAAGCTCTGAGTTGAGCTCTTACAATTGGAAGATTCAGGTAATAATGGTACCGCTTCTTTAGGGGCCTCAATGAAATGGATCTGTTATGCACCCCCGTGCCGAATTTCCATGCTCCTATTTTGGAGGCATTTATTTATTCATGTTTTTTGTGAGGGAGTCATTTAAAAAGTCGGTGGCTTCTGCATTGTAATCCGTCTTGATTTCCTCTTGATCTCATTCGTATCCTTCCTACTATCTACTCAACTCTACTCTTCTCTTGACTTGTACTCAAAGACATATATTCTTGTGTCTGTCTCTCACATCACATCGTGTATTACACGTCCTTTCTCGTCTATTGCCGACCTTTCCGTTCTACCCCTCCACTGAACTCTTGAAAGCATTAGCTACCTGCGGCGTGCCGTCATTACCAAAAGACTCAACCAACTAGACAAGCCATCCATTTATCTTAGCATACCTATTCAACGCGCCACAAAAACAATCCAATCCAGTACAATACAATACACACCAAACCGGCTGCTCCCGTATTCCCTTTTTGGCCTATCGCATCAAGTTAAACCTTCTGGTTTTTTCACCAAGCTATTATTGTCTTTATAAGAGCTTCTTCTACCCCTCATTCATCATGAGTCTCGTTCAGCATTCTGAAAGTGAGGCTGCTTCGCCTGTTCCCATCATTGAGACAGACGATCAAGGAAACTCAACTACAACAAACGGATATTTCCCTTCAAAAACTGCCCCTTCTTCTTCTCTTGTAGACGGCATGGCTCATCTTTCTGTTGTCGGCGGTACTCATCGCGGAGATGACTCTGACGCTGCCTCCGTCCGTTCATCGAGCTCTCGGACATCCAAGAAGCCTCAGATGAAGCTGGCCAGCTACCCAGATGAGTTCACCACCAGCGTCTATGGCTCTCGCTTTGCGGGCATGGATCTTCCTCGACATCATATGCCTGAGGGTGAAATGCCTCGCGAGGTTGCTTATCGCATGATCAAGGATGATCTGAGTCTCGACAACAATCCCATGCTCAAGTAGGTTCTTGTTTACTCCGATAGACAGACTATGACGCGAAAACAACAGCTAATTGCTATTTACAGTCTGGCTTCTTTCGTCACGACTTACATGGTACGTAAACTAAAACTAAATCATGAACTTTTCTGGTTCCGGCCAAGTTCATTTCATGCCAAGAATGTCATCCATCTTACCCCCGCTCACGGCGGAGACGGAACCATTTCTTGGCTTTACTGGGGATGACAGGCGCTACAACACCAACCCATGCACAGAGATACCCCACTATAACATTTCTGAATAGCTTCACTAACACCCGTTTTAGGAAGATGAAGCCGAGAAGCTCATGGCAGAGTCCTTCTCCAAGAACTTTATCGATTACGAGGAGTATCCTCAGTCCGCTGATATCCAGAACCGCTGCGTTAACATGATCGGCGATCTGTTCCATGCACCTCCTGGTTCTTCAGTTGGTACATCCACCGTCGGCTCATCAGAAGCCATCATGCTTGCTGTCCTAGCCATGAAGAAGCGCTGGAAGAACCGTAGACAAGCTGAAGGCAAGAGCACAGAACATCCCAACATCGTCATGTCCTCAGCTGTCCAGGTGTGTTGGGAAAAGGCTACTCGATACTTTGAGATTGACGAGAAGCTTGTTTACTGCACACCTGACAGGTTTGTAATGGATCCTGATGAGGCTGTTGACCTTTGCGACGAGAACACCATTGGTATGTGCACTATTCTTGGAACAACTTACACTGGTGAGTATGAGGATATCAAGGCCATCAACGATCTTCTCGTTGAGCGCAACCTTGATGTCCCCATCCACGTCGATGCTGCCAGTGGTGGTTTCGTAGCTCCTTTTGTCGTTCCTGACTTGGAGTGGGACTTCCGATGTGAAAAAGTCGTTTCTATCAACGTCTCAGGCCACAAGTACGGTCTTGTCTACCCCGGTGTTGGCTGGGTCATCTGGCGATCTCCAGAGTATCTCCCTCAAGAGCTCGTCTTCAACATCAACTACCTCGGCGCCGACCAATCATCATTCACCCTTAACTTTTCCAAGGGTGCATCGCAAGTCATCGGCCAATATTACCAGCTCATCCGTCTCGGCAAGCACGGTTACCGTGCTATCATGAGTAACCTCACCCGTACAGCAGACTACCTGACAGAAACTCTCGAAAACCTCGGCTTCGTCATCATGTCGGAACGTTCAGGCGCCGGTCTCCCTCTCGTAGCTTTCCGCTTCAAGACTATTGAAGAAGGCGGCGACCCTGATCGTTACTACGACGAGTTTGCTCTTGCTCACCACCTGCGCTCTCGAGGTTGGGTCGTCCCTGCTTACACCATGGCTCCCAACTCTGGTGTCAAGATGCTGCGTGTTGTCGTGCGAGAGGATTTCACAAAGAGTCGATGTGACCAGCTTATCTGTGATGTCAAGCTGTGTCACGGTCTTCTCAAGGAAACGGATCAGGAGTCGATTAAGAAGCGTGAAGAGTATATCAGAAACCACATTTCTGCCATGGGGCGTGGAAAGCATGCCCATCCCGTTTATAAGGTGAGTTACCAACACCCTGCATAGCGTATGTTCTGTAACTAACAGTTTCCAGGACGAACAACATTCTCTCCAAGGCAAGCATGGAAAGACACATGCTATTTGCTAGGGTACCATAGAAGGGGTAGCATTTGCTAGGGCTTTGGCGTTGAGCGCATGATGAGGCGTATTGTGTATATGAGCCATGTAATGATTTTGAACAAGACTACCTATATAAGAATGCTTTCACCTCATATTTGATAACTGCGGTACTGGGATGGCCGCGTACAAGCTTATCGCACCCTACTAACTGGTATATAGTGGACTATTCAGTTGTTGTTTTGCCGACCAGACTTGGGATAAATATCCATTCTGTCGACAGCAAAGTGAACAGTCTCCAAGGTTTGATAGGGCACCAGGCCACAGTTCCACCTCATGATCAGCTATAAACCTTAAATTGGAATCAGGTCAATAAAAGAAAAGGCACTCCCAAACCCTGGGCTCGAACCAGGAACTGCCGCCCCCCGAAGGGCACGCGTGAAGCGAGTGATACCCGGCTGTGTTTCCATTCACACCAGTTTGGGTTGAATTTATTTTAGTAACGTTGCCCTGGTATATGGATATAAGAAGTGAACCCGATGTAAAACATAAATCAGTATATGGTATCTAGTCTTTTATCTAGCTCCGCTCTCTACATCATAAATCTACTTTTAGCCCTGTAATCATGAACACCATATAACCCCACGAGTTAGTATACACACTCTTTATCGAGTAGAAGCGATAGCAGTCTCCAAAATATCCAGTCCTTGGTTGATCTCAGCCTCGGTCACAGTCAAGCTGGGCACAAATCGCAATGTGTTGACACCAGCAGTAATGATAAGCAGACCATGTTCACGAGCAGCCTTGACAATAGGTGAAGGATCCTGGGATAGTTGCAGACCGAGAATCAAACCTCGACCACGGACCTCCTGGACAAGGTCGGGGTATTGGCTTTGTAGCTTGGCGAAGCGCTGCTTGAAGATTTCTGACTTGGCGACAACGTCGGCCTGGAGTTGCTTATCGGCAAGACGACCGACAATGTAGTGTGCCAGGCGACAGGCAAGAGGGTTTCCACCGAAGGTGGTACCGTGGTCGCCGACCTTCATCTTATCAGCGACATCCTGTGTTACGAGGACAGCGCCGATGGGGAAGCCGTTTCCGAGAGCCTTGGCTGTGGTGAGGATATCGGGGTGAGCCTCCTTGGGCAGATTTCCGTGAGCCCAGAATGTACCTGTTCGTCCGAGACCGGCCTGAATCTCATCGTAGATCAGAACAGCACCAACCTCATGGCATCGCTTAGCGAGTGCAACGAGGAATTCCTCAGACGCAGGAGTAACACCACCCTCACCCTGAATAGGCTCGACGATCACACCGCACGTTTTCTCAGTGACCAGTGCATTGATTCCTGCAACGTCGTTGTAATCACCAGTCTTGAAGCCAGGGACCATGGGCGAGAAAGGCTTCTGGTACTTGGGGTTCGGGGTCGCGGACAAGCTGCCCATGGTTCGGCCGTGGAAACCGTTGTTGAAGGAGACAATTTCGACCTTTTCGCCGGAGGGATCGACGATCTTACCGGCCTTGCGGGCGAACTTGATAGCGGCTTCGTTAGCTTCAGATCCGGAGTTGCAGACGAATACTGAGGAGGCGTTGTGCATAGCGCCAGACTCGAGAGTCTTTTCGATTAGGAGCTTGGACAGAGCGCCGGTCCATGGGTTGTAGTAGAGGTTAGAAGCGTGAACGAGGGTCTCGGCCTGTAAGTATCCATGTTAGTGATAGTCATGGACAGCAGAGTTCGCAAATCGACTTACCTGCTCAGTCATGATACGAGTAAACTCAGGATCGCAGTGGCCCAGACCATTGACGGCGATACCGGCAGTGAAATCAAGAAACTTGCGATCCTCAGCATCCCAAAGCCATGAACCCTTTCCCTTGACAAACATAGGCGGGGGTCGAGCATATGTAGCGACCATATAAGGCGCATGCTCGTTCACAATGGCAGCGCTCTTGGAGTCGGCCGCGACGTCGGCATTTGGCAGCGAAGCAAGACCTCGGCGAACGATCCGAGGACGGGCGATGGCGCAGGAGCTGGCCAATCGAGCTCGGAGGGGAAGTCGCATAGCCATTGCGATTATGAGTGATCGAATGCTATAAATAAAAAAAGACAAATGGGGGAGGAAGAAAGAAGATATGCAGGAATTGTTGTATTGGTCTGGAGGGGTTCAACAAGACGAGAGAATATTTGTGGCTTTATCTTATCAATCGCCTCCGCTATCGCAGACCATTTTATGACGCTAGCAACTTTATTTGGGACAAGTTACTCACATTGGAGCCACTCGAGCCGCCATGACAAGGAAGGGTCTTGATTATGGGGAAACTATTGAGTCAGGCTATGGAGTCATGATGCAGTCGGGTGTCTTTCTCTGATCCCTGTTAGTGAGTTCAAGTCTTCAAAGGCACGCCCTGTGCAATACAATCATCCATTCTTCCCGATCTTCGACTGACTGCTGTATTCTTTCTACTGACTCACAGAAACTACTCGGCGCAGACTACTAGTTAAAGTCAGATCATGACAAAGGGCCAGTTCTATTCGTTAACATAGAGTCATGATAAATTTAGCAACTGTCGCGACGCAGACAGAAGGACGCAGCTGTATGAATATTGCATTAACCTGCCCAACGCTGACTCCTTAACACTGCATGTTCGCATCTTGCTCTAAACACTCGATTCCATAATACGAGACCCGAAGACCGGGAATCCCAACCTATGTATACAAACCAGCTAAAAATGAATTGCTAGCATAAGCGCCATACCATAGCCCCTCGCGCACCAACAGACCTTGTAAAGTCTGATATTCCACTTCAAATGTTACAAAAGCAAAGCCAACTTCTTAACCTGCTCTAAACTGCACTGTATCCACCCCGGCTGCCTGTACCTTGAACAGTGTTCAGGACTCGGCGGATCCAGTCCTTAAGCAGGTAAGGGATGTCGCGGATAGTGTCGCTGTGGGGAAGAAGATCCCATCCTCGTGCGCCGTAGCGAGTGAAGTTGATCCAGGACGAGAAAATAAGGTAACCAGCAATAAGCAGGAAAGCACTAGATAGGTACGTTAGAAAACCCTGCATAAGTAAAAAAATGGATGTACTCACATGACGGTGAACCAAGTGAAGAATCCCCAGTGGGAACTGGTGCTCTCCCCATCATCGTCGCTGCCACCACCGCCGTTCTCCTCTCGCTTTTCGCAAGCATATTTGGTGTACCATGTCAAGCGCAGAGTTCTGGCACTCTTCTCGCTTTCAAAGCCATCCCAGACAAGCGAGGCATTGTCATGCTTGAGCTGATGTTCAAGAGTAGACTCGCCCTCGTCCTTGTCGTCGTCTTCCTTCTTATCGTCGTCTTTCTTTTCGTCCGCTCGCTTCTCGTACTTCTCCTCGGAGACCCACTCGCCTTCTGTTCCCTCCTTCTCAGGATCGCAGAGGAATTCAACAATGGCCTTTTGGTCGGTCCTCTCCTTGGAAGGGCCGGACAAAGGATCCTTTCCTCCCATGAGAACAAGGCGCAAACCCTCCTTCTTCTTATCAGAGTTCGACTCGGCCGTGCTAAGTCTTGTAGGAGTCCACTCGAATCGAGAACCACCGGCGTTCTCGAGGTTTCCTGCGATCGCAACGACGTTCGTAACCTCATCGGTCTCTTTCTTGTCTTCGTCAGTCTTGAGAAGGTGTGTAATGGCGCAAACTAGAGCTTGTCAGTAAAGCTTTGTAATCGTAATAGAGTCTTCACGCACCCCGAGTGCCGTTCGGACATTCTGGCGACTTTTTGCCTCCGCTCTTCTTCAACGGCTTGCAAATGTCCAATGTATAGGTTGTGTTATAGTGTTCGGGTGGGTTGGGCCTGTATCGCGTCGTCACAACTGAATGCGGCCCACCAAGCTTGGAAAGATCAAATGTATGTCCATCGGCGCGAATCTTTCCACAGTCGAGGGTCTCTGCTGCAAAAGCCGGCGCAGCCAACAGGGGCAGTAAAAATGCCAACAGATCCGGTCGATGCATTGTAAAGCCCTTGACAGAAGAGCACGGAAGTCGAGATAGGGAGAGACGTTATACGATGATATCGGAAGGACGGGGTTGCGGATGGAAAGAAAAAGAAACTGTTGAAACGTGGCCGCTATACTTGAACGAACGAAAGGGCTCAGCCGAATGTATTCTCTTGCGCGTGTCTTGTAGCAGAAGCTGCGTGATGAAATGGTCACGTTGCCTTGAGCTACTGTATCGCGGATTTACGTAGGTAGCGTCAACGATTGGATGAGGTAAACTAGGTACCTACTAATGAAGCTCCTGCTGTCTTGGCGGTTGTGTCATTCCGCGTCGCAAACTGCGATGCACGTGACAGCCAGCACAAGCCACCCAGAACATCAAACCTCTGCAGCGTAGGTATTTTGGATAGTACAATTGTAGCGAGAACATGGATTCTTCTCTAGGTTAACTCAATACGAGTTAGCTATCAAGCACGTGTACACTTTAGAAAATGATTTTGAACGACTCTTTTACTACTCCAGTCCCTGCTGATACGTGCCTGTGATAACACACGTACGGCCGAGATACCTATCTTTATATTATCCAATAATAAAAGACCATAACTATAAGCAGTTGACAAGAATCCCTTGACCTGATATGAACGCTTTCCGTGGGGTATAAGTCTGCCCAAACTCGTAAACATGAAAAAGAAAGACAAATAAGAACAATCCTGGATCATCCTGAACTCCGTGGTCACCAAACCTGTCCCTGTTGTCTGCCATAACATAGACTCTTCCCATCGTTCAACTCCCTTTTAAATCCTGGTCAAAACATCACATCCCCTGAGGGCCGCCCATCATGCCATTCATCCCTTGCATCTGTTGCATATTATGCTGCTGCTGCAAATGTTGTTGTTGCATTTGTTGCTGCTGCATCTGCTGTTGCATCTGCTGTTGTTGCATCTGCTGGATTTGTTGCTGCTGGATTTGCTGCTGCATATTATGCTGCTGTTGCATGTTATGCTGCTGTTGCCTGCGGTGCATATGCTGCGATACTATTGTTGAAGCTTGACCCATACTAGCGGTCTTCATCTTGTTGAACAGCTCCTGTGGGATTTTATCCGTTCCGCCGTGCTTGACCGCTGCGGATTGGACCATTCGTTGATATATGGTTCTAGCCTGGGCCTGTATTTGGAGCTGAAGGGCACCTTGCTGGCCCATAGCACCCATTTGCCCCATTTGGTGTTGAGGGTGCTGCTGCTGTTGTTGTTGCGCTTGCTGTTGTTGCGCCTGCTGTTGCTGTTGTTGCACCTGTTGCTGCTGCTGCATTGCCTGAAAAGCTTGGATGTTGTTGTTTCCATTCATCATCTGCTCACTGACTTGGCGTTGCATAGGACTGTTGCCCATTTGACCATTATTCATTTGGTTCATACGAATCATTTGCTGCAATTGTGCCTGCATCTGCGGTGGGAATTGGCGCATCTGGTTGCCCTGCATGTTCTGCATTTGCTGAGCATACTGGGCAGCAACCTGCTGCTGCTGTTGCTGCTGTTGAGGGGATAGCATGTTGCCGTGCTGTTGCTGAGCCATCAACTGCCTCTGCATCATCTGCATCATCGAATGTTGTTGCTGCGGGCTCATCTGACTCATGTTGCCATTGTTCATGTTATGTAACAATTGCTGCTGCTGCTGAAGAGCACGCTGCTGTGCAAGCTGTGCAGCTAATTGTTGGTTTTGCTGGTTCATGCCCGGGTTGTTCATCATCATGCCTTGGCCAGGTTGCGAGTTTTGTGCCATCATAGCTGGTGGCGGGCTGACCTGGGTCATGCGAGGAGTGGCGGCCATAGCGGGCCGATTGACGGGCGTTCCTTGCGCCATGTTGGGGGTTGAATGAGGCATCCTCGGTGTCCCTGAGGGGTGACTTTGTTGGCTCCCTCTGGACGACATATTGTGGGTCATGGGAACAGACATAGCGGCCGGGTTCTGGACAATAGATGATGGCCGTGGAGGACTGTTTGCCATGCCGGAGTTGGTCTGCTGCATAGGGACACTTCCAACCATCGGAGATGACATGTGTTGAGGAGTTCCTTGTCGAGCCACGGGAGAAGAGGCTGGTGGTTGTGAAATTTGGGCTTGGAAACGAGGCTGTGCCTGTGGCGGCATGGTGTTGGCCATTTGAGGAGTGCCCACGGCATTATTATTGACTCCATTCGTTTGAGGATGACCGTGTTGTTGTTGGTTTCCATTGGGTCTCTGACCATTTTGATTGGTCTGGCCAGCCTGGCTTGCAGCTTGTGCACGAGCTTGTTGAGCCTGTGCCTGAGCTTGAGCTTGAGCTTGAGCCTGTGCTTGTGCTTGTGCCTGTCGTTGTTGTTCAGCCTGTCGCATTGAGTTCTCTCTGGCCGCAGCTTCACGGCGATTTCGTTCTTCTTGGGCTTGCTTTTGGGCGTTCTGGACGGCCTCTTGTTGCATTTGCGCTCTCTGTTGCTGTAGCTTTCGATCCGCTTCTTGCTGCTTAAGTTTCTCCTGCTCCTTCTTCTCATTATGCTGTGCTTTGATCTCGTCAAGAATCTTGAAGCGCTCAAATCTTGGCTCAAATGTCGATGCACCATTAGAAGCATCGACGTCCGCTGTGCCACCATTTTGCACACCATTTGCGCTGGGCGCCAGACGCGAGTCTGCATAGAGCATAAAACGTTCTGTCTCTGCAGCTTGTGCTTCGTCCGCAGCCATCTCGGCGCGAGTTCGCTTGCGCGTCTTCGGCTCTGGAGGAGCATGTGAATGTTTGGGGTGACTCATCGCCTCCAGCAGAATTATGGTTTCTTCTATTGTATTCGTGGGATCAAGCACCAACGGCGCATTTGTAGCAAGGAGGATTTGACCCTCTGCCTCATGGATGTTGCTGCTGTCGAGTTCTGTTTTTTCACGCTTTTGACGCTTTGCAGGAGGCGGCATGCTGGCAGCAGTCGGTGTTGGTGGAACCAGAGACATAGGAGTCGAAGGGGGTTGCCCCGATACATCGTTGGCCCCTTGAGGGGTAGACGCCTTGATAAGCAAATCCATCTGTAAGCTTTCTGGTGTAGGATGAAGAACGACCGTGAAGACACGCGGTTTCTTAGCCTTTTCCTTCTGCTCTTCAGGGGCTGGCACTGGAGATTCTTCCTTTTCTGCAGCATTACCTGGCTTTGGCTTCCCGTCTATGTTCGGCGAGCCTTCTTGAGGAAAAGGAACATTCGGGGAGGGTGTTAGCCATTGGTTATAGTTATGAATCGACGATGCCACCGTGGAACCCTTGGTTGAAGCAGGCTTAGCAACATCTTTAGCTTGGGTAAGAGATTTGTGATCGTGAAGTTGAACGATAAGGCATCCATCGTAAAACGACACACCCGCATCGTTAAACCAGGAAAGAAGATCATGAGGGACTGTGCGGGCTTTGACGTGGTCGACGAAGATCTTCATGGGTGACTTGTATGGAAACATGCCATCTTGGCTATCGAATCGGAAATGGTTGGGATGCAGATGTACGATTAATGACGGAGGTCGGCCGGCGAACTTGCTCAAGATGTATTGATCTGTGACCACTTCACAGTTGTTAGCGCGTAAACGACAGATAACATGACAAGGTATAAACGTACCATAGGGTCGAGGTTCCGTATCGTGGGCCATTTGATCAGCCGCCATAGACGCTGATCGCAGGCCGGCACTGTTCCTAGAATGCCGGCCTTGTAGTTGCGATGCTGTTTCTCGTCGAGCTCGGTTGACAGGTCGAACGGATGATGCCGTGATGGCCCTGTCGCTGGCCGAATGTGGCGGCTGCTTCGCACTCGGCGGCGGTTTCTTGGCGGACATTAACGGCGATGGTGATGATTTCGATGGTGTTGTCGCGCCGTTCGTCTGGATGCCAGGAGGGATGGGGCGCTTCACTTTGTTGGCGACATTTTGCTGAACGATGGGTCCAACTGGCGCCATCGTGACGAAGTCGCGCTGCGCCGCGGGGGCTAGCGATTATGACGGTATATCGGCCGCTTTTATCAGTTTAACGTTGTTTTGGTGAATTTTCAATGCGAAAACATGAATGATCCAATTGTAACGGCACAATGCCGAGTCCGAAAGGTGTTTTCGAATGAATCGGGGTCGTCGCACGTCGTCGTCTGCGTGATGCGGAGTTGGTCGTGGTGATCGCGGGAGGGTAACGCGAGTCTTCCGAAGAAGCGCAATTCAAATAAAGCGAATACAGATCATACGGACAGCTTGTAGAATAGTATTGTCCACTGTCTTCATCAGAATTCCGTTGCGTGGTATGGAAAGTCGGATATTATTTCGATGATGTTGTACACCTGGTCGCCGTATCACGGGTGGTTTCCCTGGGATGAGGTCGGTTGGATTACGGAAGAGTTCGGGTCACGTGTACTAGAGCCTCCATGTCAAGGGACAAGGGGACAAAGAACAAAAGCAAAATAAACGAGGAAACGTTGATATCAGAGTGAAATAATTTAAATGGAGAGTGAACATAAAACTCAATTGAATAATACGTGCATTTGTGCTATAAGAATCCTCACACATATACTTTAGATCGAAAAAGAAACGTCCATGGTATCTCGTGCTGTATCGCAAGACGCGTTTGGCCTTACTCACGTCCCTGGACTCGACGCGCCCAATCATCATTTAGCCTGTTACTATCAACGACCACAACTCCACGTCCTCTTCCAACTCTTTCGGGTCGCTGCCACCACTCCTTCTTATTACTGGATCTCTCAGCCTCGGATTCGCTATCTGCTAAACCACCAGAACCACCATCTGCGCCAACAACCAAGATGACGTCATGACGAAGCCAGGTTTGAAGGGTCGTGATGATACTGCCATCTTGACCAGAAAGAGCCTTCTGGAGGTAGATGACTTCTGGTTGAAGGTGTCGCAAGATATGAACATGGCCATTAGGTGTTGTAAAAGGGAGAACCATGGTTTCCTTCTCGACCAAGCCCAGGGCCTGCGAATAGATTGAGTTGTAGGCAGGGCTTGCGGATTCGCTAAGACTGGTCAGCATATACTGTGATTCCAAAGCACGAAAAGCATACAGCTGATTCTTCGATTCTTCGGCGGGAGTTTGAACTTGATCGTGTCCAATGTTAGAAAATGAAGAGCTCAGCGACGTTGGCGGAAGGTTACTATTAGCACTATCCAAGGTGGGTTCCTTCAAACCAGGGGCGTAGATCAGAACAAATAGCTTGACCTTGGAATGGTCGATGTGTCGGGGGATGTGGGAGAGTATAGACTGCTGTACGTCAGTGGGAGGAACATAGGCATTGCCTTGTCTGCTTACAGCGTGCTCGTGAAAGCCATCCTCCTCTTCAGGCACGGCGCCTGTCTCGGCGGATACCACAATCGCAACCGTCTTGCGTCGTCTACTGCCGCCGACGAGTGGCGAGGACGTATCGGCGGGCGCTCGTTCATTCTTAGCATCTTCTTCCTCTTGCCAGGGGTTGGTATCGTCTAAGGGGCTCTTGTCCTCCTCGCGAATGGAAGCTAAAGCCTTGCCCATAGCTGCACTCGCAGCTGCGACACCAGCCGCCACAGTCTTACCTGTCGAATCGAAGAACTGCTGCGGGCTCGGTGTTCGTCGCAGAGCACCAGACACGCGCGAACCCCAGCCCCCATTGTTTGCTCCTTCGTCCGCATGCGCAATTCCGTGGCTTTGATCATCAGGTCGTGGTGGTTTCTCCAGTCCTTGCATATCACGCGAGCCGACATCGCGGGTACCGTATGGTTGATTGTCGCCTCCCCGGGGTTGATGCCCATAGTCAAGACCGCGGTCGTCCTCCTCATCTCCATCCTTACGCTGGCTCCATACCCAAGCAGCGACGCCTACAGTCGCAACTGTAAGTGTAACTGCGAGAGGAACCCAGTGACTCCAGACTCCTCGTCGCGACCGCGACGATCCATGATCGGGCGACATTTAAGCAGCGCGCTGTCGCATTGCTAGGTGGAGGAAATAATGCCAATGGCAGAAGGCGCGAGGGGCCTTTTTGTGCTGATAAAGCTATGACAATGCACTGTCCTGAAGCGATTGCGTCAAAATTCACCGTTTAATGTAGCGAGGCTCGAGGCGATTATTCGAGATACGCGGTGGTTGGTGTTACTATCAGCTTCAATAACACAGTGGAGTAAGCTGCAAGCTGAGGCCATCTACCCCAGCAACAACGGGTCAGCGGGCAGCCCGAGGGCCGACAAAGAGCTCAGCTTCAGGGGCTCGATTGCGGGGGACTATCCAATAATCCGTACCGAGGTCGGGGACTGGCCGACCACGTGAAGCAAGGCTGAGGTCTGTGGCGGTGCTCAGCTCACTAGCCACATGAGGGACACCACCCCACGTACGTACATTTTTGATGTCTTGGCAATGAATTGAGTGACTCTTCACTTCATACCGACTGCGAACATCCCAACAACAGCCTTTCGCGTTCGATTAAACAGACCGAAAAGCTCACTATATTTACGACAATTTACCTACAAGATCCCGGAATTTCTTCCAAAACCATCGGCTTGACTGTCATTACTCAACAGAGGATTCTTCCGCGATATGCCCCACGCTGTCTCGATGCCTTCAACTGGGCTTCAAGCCCTCATTCTTTGCGGGCCTGGCTCGTCCTTCCCGACATTCACCTCAAACCCTGATGAGAGTCCGAAGGCCCTTCTACCTATTGCTAACCGACCTATGGTCTGGTATGCGCTCGACTTTTGCTACCGAACCGGCATCACAGGTAAGTAGAGTAGGATTGTGGTGTTTGACTCATCTGAAAACTAGATGGGAACAAGCAACCTCCTTTCTTCTCAACTGACCGACAACTCGAAACTCACAACTATTAGACATAAATCTCATTTGCCCACCTACTGCTTCTGCAACTATCTCTACGGCTCTTAACACCAACCCTCACCTGACTGCTCTACCCCTGCCACGACCTGACATCCTCTCACCGGCAGACCTTGATCAGAACACAGGCACCGCCGAGATCTTACGACTACCTGAGGTCAGGTCCATTATCACCGGTGACTTTGTAGTCCTGCCTTGTGACTTGGTTTGCGAGCTTGGGGGAGACAAGCTTCTTCAGTCATGGATGGTCAAGTCAGCTAGCCTAACAGACATGTTGGGAACTGCCAGGCTCTCCAATGGCTATCGATCTGTTCACAGCGGAGCTCTTGGTGTCTGGTATGACACAAAGGCTGTTGCTCCAGTCAAGAAGGAGGAGACTGACTTCATTGCAACAACTCCCCTGCCCTCGTCTCCAGTCACGCCACCCAGGGGATCACTCTTCTCAAACCTATCCAAGCTCGTCTACTCCATGCCCACAGACTCATTGAAGGATCTGACAGGAGAGAAGAACTCGCTCCCAGTCCGCCACGGTTTGTTGCGCAATCATTCTCGCGTGCGAATGTTCACCACACACCGCGATGCCCACATCTACATCTTCCCCCGATGGGTTCTCGATTTTATCAAGGACAACGATCGTTTGGAGAGCATCGGCGAAGATGTTATCGGATGGTGGGCAAAGGCCGGCTGGCAGACAGGTCTCGCTGAGAAGCTCAACCTGGAAAGCGCGTGTAGTCAGGGTCGGGTTGAAGAGCCAGGGGATGATGAAGGTTCATCATCATCTCCCAGAGATTCCAGCCCAAACAACAAGCCCAGCTTAGGAAACCCAGTCTCTCACGACGAGAGCGCAACCCAGACACCAAGCATTACGGTCGATGACAAGTCTAGCTCGGTTAGCAAAAAGGCGAACTCGTTTGAAGTGCCACCGATTGTTGCTTACGTCCACCCTGGCGGGGAATCTGCGCCTTTGATCCGACGTGTAGATACTGCACAACTCTTACTTGCTATTTCTCTCCAACTAGCTAAGCTCCCATCGCTTGAGGAGACTGGTGGGGAGTCTACGTCGCCTTACGTTCACGCCAAGAAGATTGCTTATCCCGAAGGTGTCAAGCCTCGTACTACTATTACCCAAAAAGACAGTCTCATTGCTGAAAATGTGACAGTCGAGGAAAAGACATCTATCAAGGAGACTGTGATCGGCGCTGGTTCGCAGATCAACGAAGGTGCTAAGCTTTCTCAATGTCTACTGATGGAAGGTGTAGTTGTAGGCAAGGCCTGCAAGCTGACGCGTTGCATCATTGGAAAGAGGGCCGTCATTGGAGATGGATCCGTTCTAACTGATTGCGAAGTCCAAGAGAATCTTCTCGTTGAAGCGAAGAGTAAGTTATTCCACTTCCCCGATCATCATGTCTATCAGTACGCTAACCAGTAATCCCTGTACAGCTGACGACAAGAACAATAAGCTCATGAGCTCTGAGGGTCTGGAGGCCACACAAGCTGAGATGGATGAGGTGCTTCAGGACATGGACGCCGAAGCCGAACAAGCAGTGATGGACTAACGAGGTGTAACTAAAATTGAAGAATCGTAAAATAGAGTTTGTAGCAAGCAATCTTGCCTCAAGACAATTTGCCCTGCATTCAGCTTGGACATGATAACTGTGATCACATGCTTAACAATATGATATCCTTGAGGATATACGGAACGCTGCGCCCAGATTCAGTAGCTCTGACTCGAATGTATCAAGGCATAAGGCATCAATATGAGTCAGAAATAGTGATAAGTAGGAAGTCCCACTGCCAAGACCTACACGAGAGTGAAAGGTCTAAAACATTGCCTATTTTGCTCCCATCAATGGGTAGTATTCTTGAGATCAGCTCTCTTGATAACATTCGATGTAGAGACATGTGACGGAATTTCGATATCATAACGAGGGGCAGGTTCTGGGTCTGTTCTACCGAGAAGGTAGTAGACACTGCGAGGCAGAGTATGTACAAAAGTCCCAATCCCTGTCTGTGTTGAAGCTCGCTTCAGAGAAACAGCTGAAGCGAGACCCACGATAGTAACAGCTACGGGCCGAACCTCCATTACGAATACCTGTCGAACTAGTAGCCAGCCCCCCTTGCCTTTGCGACCACAATATTCAGCCATGACTTCAAACTGCGCGGTTCATTCTTTTCGAATGTTGTTACCTAAAACTCTAGGATGCTTGAGTTCATCAACACCCCCTCCTGGACGTTAATGTTTAACAACATACTTGACGAGGGCGTCACTGAACTGAACTGAACTAATGCACTGTAACTGTGGTCAGGTCATAAAGGGCGTTTCAATAGCAAGTCTTTGCGCTTTGATGATATAGTGGTTTTCTTAGTTCTAGAGAATCCCATATGGACTTTACTATCCCTGCACCACGGCTTTCCAGTAGCTGACTCGTTAACCGAACCGCTGCATTCTCACTGTGATAACTCTATGGCATTTGACTTGCATTATTCCAGCCTCTGAAGCCATCTTTCAGGGTTTTACCGAGAGATTTGACAGCATCTCGATGGTGGCTTCGAGTTTTGACTACTTTAGTTGATAAGTCAATAGATAGTAAGGTCTAGACTCTTGGTAGAGGCCTTCAACCTTGAAACACGCGAACAAAAACTAAGAAAAGAGAAAAGCGATTACAGGAACTAATTCATGGCAGATTCGTGAAACGGCATTGCGATTCCCCATAAGGGCATTATTATGCATTGACAAAAGACTAGATGATCGTTGTACGGCCCGTCTTGCGGGTGGCTAGTTGGTTCATACCAAAACTTGATACTCAGAAGTTCTCTTATTCTAGTTTGAGCTCTAACATCAAATCCGTGTACACTTATTCGGCTCTAGATTGGTTCTAGATCCCAACCTATGCTGTAATCACAACTGTAGGTAAATACACCAGCATCTTTCATCTCAACGACAACGCAGCATATACGCACTGGAATAGAGACTTGTATGAGAATTGAATAGTCACATGAACCTTTACCTTCAAAATACAGGAGTTTAATATTCTCTACTGGTACATATTCACTCACATCGGGGAACCTAGGTATAGTTCATAACATCCATGTATACCGAATTCATCGGACTTACCCTACAGCCATTGCCAGGAAGCCCGTATTTGTAACGGAATGCTAGACACGGCGTTCTAGAATGCGGATTGTATACAAATTACATGCCAAGAAATAGAGTTCAAATAGCTCTTCTCTTATCCTTAATTCAAACTGAGGGATTTCCGTAATGCCGCGGCAAGTATCCCAGCGTTCGGTCACAGGTCAGTGATGGTACCCGAAATGTGTCAATGGGTTCTGACTCTTCAAAACCCTGGAATACTGGGCTGGGCTGTAAATTCATCTCCAGGGCCACTAAGTCGGGTGGGAAATACTTTACCCGTCCCCTCACCTAGGCTGTTAGTTCACGGGCGGTTAATTGCCTGGTAACCTACTACGTAGCGGGCAGATCGTCAGGGCCTTCTTTTACAGTTTATACCAGCCATTAGCTGCCGGCCCGACGCATGTCAAGCAATGCCACTACCAACGGTCGAAACGGTCGTTTTAAGCCATCATTCCGATGCTATTGAACTGCAAATGTCACTGCAACTTTGATCAATGCAAGGCAAAAGTTCATCAATAGAGCAATTTTCACACCGTCCGGCTATATCGTCCGAATGAGGAAACGTGACAGTGTTGTTTCGCGCCCTTACAAAATAAAATAAAAAATAACATATATATAGAGAGGTGATCGTCATCGCCGATCGTCGATCCAGGAGAATAGCCTCAGCGTGGCTAGTATCCCTAGAATGAGCGGCTCTTTGGACCCCTGTGGGATATCGGACGACTTCGACTACAGCATGTACACAATTTATGACAGGCGATGAATTGCCCAAACGGTCAAGTTTTGTGTCACGGGCGAGAACCTCCGTAAGTCGTGGTGTACAGTCTCAGTCCTTGTGTTCTCTGACCATGCAGCAGATAGAAACATTACTGCACGACAATGACGTGAGCCCAGGTTTCGGAAGGCTGCTTGATCGAACACGCGCATAATCAAGCCTCCAGAAAGTGCAAGTAACTCCATGACAGGGACCCCTGACTATTCCCAGTTGGTGATCATATCCTCTCTGACGGGAGATTCATGACGGATGTAACAGCGGCTGCAGTGTAACCCCGATCTTTGGGGGACCCCAAAACTGCCAAATGTCATTTCCATCTCCAAAAGAAGCGCACATCGGCGATCTCAAGTTGCTTCAATGACAGCAGAGTCGAGAGTCTGCATCGGCGGGCCTGGAACTGACTTGTTATGACACAGAACGGACTTGTGCCCGAGGTAGGTGGGCCGCAAGAATGGAACCCAAGTTATCATGGAACGAACTAATACAGTAACTGAAGTGGACTCCAACGACATCCCTAGTTCTCAGTGTGAAGGGCAAGGCAGATCAAAAATATTCATTAATCTAGGTATCTCGGCGGGAGCTAAGAGCACTGGATCTCAGCCCTGGGAGCTGGGCCAGAAGCCGTAGACCCCGGCTGAGCGCCAGAGGCCCAGAGCCCAGAGCCTTCATTATGGAGAGAAACAACTAAGGGTTCCGCTGCCAAATCCTTCAATCTGCCGCCGGCAACAGAGATAGCACAGTATCGATGATTAGATATCTGTGCATACTGTATTTCAGTTCCGGCAAGATAGTCGCTGGGACTGCCTTGCAGACACCACTTCAATTGATTTGCCGCAATCTTGTCTGTCTGACATACTTGTCTACTGCTGGGCAAAGAGAAGCCACAGCGGGAATCGCAACTAGTGATTTCTATCGGTTGTCACTAAGTCGTCAGCATTAACCTGCTTCTGGCCTGACGTACAGTAGTGTGGGTGGTGAGCTGTTGTAACGGTACGACAGCTAACCAGATAAACTGAGTAATACCAAGGGAGAGGGAGAAATAGTGCATAGTACGAGTTTTGTATAGAGGGAGAGAAGACTGAATTGGCAATAGATGAGACGCCGGTTGCTCGAAATGGGGTAAAGGGATAGGTACGTTTGAGCCATGATAATAGCCCAAAGTCAGTTTAACAGCGTTGGGTTGGGGGACAGCCTAGGGGCGGTTCTTTACCAATTGGGCTTGGAAAATCTCCCAATTTAGCCTGGGCATTACCAAGCAGACAGTCCTGCTGTCAGTCCACGGTAGTGCGCCGCAGATTGGAGGTTGATAAAAAGCAAAAACGCCTGTGGGGAGGTCACTTTTGTCTGATTAGACCATCCTTGACACTGTGGAGTTGAATTGAGTGAGCGAGTATTCATTGCATAGTGAGCAGTGGTGCTGTGAGTACAGTATTCGTAGGCAGGCCTGTCAGAATATGACAGGTCATACTCCGGGTCTCCTAATTTCGACACAGGAATTAGATAGGTGCTGTGGACTGATGGCGCTTGATTTGAGACCCAGCCTCTGATTGGACGAGTAACCCCGTTAATGAGAGGCCGCAGCTCTGGTGAGACTGTGCTGCACTGTAGATAGAGAGGTTGTAAGTCTATGATGGCATAATGAGAGCACAAGATATGAGAGAGATATCCGGCAAGAGATCTGTTCCGGGGGTCACAACGACAGGAGAGGGTAGCCTACGCAGCTGAAGTGTGATCAGCATATCACATATACTAAGCCCTTGGCATGTGCACTTATTCCATCCATCGGGTAACTCGTATGCGTGTAATAACTGCACTGAGGTGAGCGGTATCAACGGCGCTGTAGAAGCAGGCCGCATCACAGCCAGTCCTGCCAGAAGAAAGCATTCACCCGATCTGGGTCGGGACAAAGCTGTTGCAAGGCATGGACCTGGAACCTTGAGTCACTGAGCAGGAACAGGGCATGGCCTGGTATGAGTACTGTACTGTACAGTACTTACTGCATTTACTGTTATAGTATGTAATCAATTTACTATACAGCTCTGATTGAGATGAAGGCTAGGCACGGGAAGTGGATATAACGAGAAGCAATTTGGGCCCAGCAGAGAGGAACCTGTTTCAGCCCTGGGCTGGATGAGGCGTTCACGGCTTATGCCACTATGAGGAACTGCAGATGTTGAGTATGCAGTTGAATTGCGCTGATACGGCTCTACACCATGAAGTAAATGAGATATTGCCAAATTTGGACGGGGGCTGCATGTGCTAATTGTCCCCAAAGATGTTATGATCTGAGCTGCGTGGATGGATGATGGTGGTGAACACATATTGTCTCAAATGAAACACAGTATCTATCTACCTGCTAAGGCACCAGATATTAAATAGATGCCTACCCAGGTACAGTTAACCTCCACCTGTGACTGCCCGTAGCTCTGAAAGTGAGGGCAGGCACGATACAGTAGTGGAGGCAAGTTGTCCTCAGGCATTCAACTCCAGTGGGACCCATCGCGTACAGAGTACAGCATCGCGTCAAGACCCATCTGACGTTAGTCAAGTCCTGTTCCAGCTTCAGCTACAGTACTGGCACATTGCTCTGTCCGAAGAGAAAAATGATAAATCACCAAGAAAACCCTGCCCGCCCCATTTCAGCTGTCTTACCAGCCATCACCGGCCAGGACGGGGGCGTGAAAGCCCATGCCGTCCGATAGCGCATTCTACACTGCACGCCGTCCAGCTTTAGATCTACGAACGACTCTCCCTGGCTTTGGACCCCTGTCCCCTGTCCCCTGTCTTCGTCCCTAGATTTCTCAAGGATCGCTGGGTCGCTCCCCGGAAGATCGCCCGGCACTAAACACGAAAGACAATACAGGGTCATTCGAGACTGACAACTAAATCAGATGATGTAGTTCTGCCATTCGCAGATGTACGACATTATCAGAACTCTTATCTAGCGGCCGCACTACCGTCCCGAGCCTCTTCCATGTTAGTGTCTATACCAGGCACTCACGCAATCCACTAACGTAGTGTGCCCAGCTGTCCCTTTGTTATGACTTCAGTCACCCTTATCACAGTACGCGACCGCGTTCGTGTTCCCAGGGAGCACATCGCTTAATGAGCCAAGATCCGAGACGATAGCCCCTCAGCCCCTCCTTCGAATTTTCAATATAGACGCTGAACACAGTTGGAGATATTGGCAAACATGAGCACAAAATAAATGATGAATTCGAGGGTAATTGACCCTATTGACCTAACCACAACTGCTTCAACAAAGAGCACCGAGTGCGGATCTCAACACAATGCGGCTCCATTACAGCGTTATCTGTCTTTCAGTCGGTCCCAGAGTTCTCATCCTCTGATGTTACTACCATAGGAACTCATGAGATTGAACCCGCCCTATGGATACCTTGTACAAGCCTACTGCAGCTCCTTTTGGATTCAAAAAATCGAAGTCCGACTTTTAAGCTTTATAGCCGTGTTAAACCCAAGCTAGCCAATAGCTATAGTGTGTCTTGGCGGTTTGGACCCACGGGGCGGGTTCAATTTCATGAGTTCTTATGGTACTTGCAGCACTGCGGACTCGAGCCAGTGTCAAGTGTTCCGATGCTTTGTACTGTGCTGTCATAATGGGCACCGTGCACAGTCACAATAGGCCTTCAATATGACAAGGCAACCTACTACGGTAGACGAAGCAAGGGTCTAAACCGGGTCGACTGGCGCTTTCAACTGTCAGTTAACCTAATCTTTATTCTCTCTATCCACCTTGCCCATTGATCTGGTCCCGCAACACGATCGGAGAAACCTCGTTTCTATCACATCCATGAATTTAGTCTCTGTTTAGTGTTATACTGTACTGTCCTCCTTGCTCTCTACTCAACCTTCGGCTTCCTGACATACAAATGCCGACAGCATCCTTGTCCAAGGCGCACGAGAACCTGGTCGCCCCAGTGTGTTTCCGAGCGTAAAGGTTGCGTCGCTGACAAAGGGCTGGTAGCTAGCTCGTCATCCAATGACATCAGGATATGGCCTCTTCAAAGAATTTCACCTGCAGTTTGCTCCCAACGCTCTGAGACGCCATTTCGGATCAGGGTCCATGCCGATATGCGGAGGAACAGGAGACTGTTCTTATGTGTTCAGATGGGAACCTACCAGATCATTATCTCTTCATTGATAATGCGCCGCCAGGAACAGCCGCAGGTCCCTTTCGTTTTGAGTGAGACCTGCACCATGTATTGCTTTTCTTGGACAGAGCCAAATTACTCTTCTCGTCCGGTCGACCTTCCAAAACTCCACATCTTCACCTGTTGGGAGACACCGCACTATCGCAGTCTCTTGCCTCCGGTCCAAGGGAGTCCAATATGGAGCAGCAAAAAACCATCGGATGGGTCATGTTTCTCCCATAAAGTTAAACAACCAGGCACACTCAGGAACATGGAACTTTGCAGTCCCTCAGCAGGAATAGACCTGTCTCACTTCGAGGTCTTTCTGAGCGGGGATTTCACTCGTCCCATTCCAGGCCTTGATCATTCCTCAAAGACCTATCCATTGCGATTGGAGGCAAGTAAGCTAGTGAATGAGGAGACTTACAGCAAGTCTGGGGCATCCACACAGTCCTTTACACTCGACTTTTTAGTTTTCTAAGTATGGGACGGGCGTGTTCAACATCCTGACAGCCCTAGTGACTGATGCGCGAATGTACGAAATGGAGGGCTGGCGTCAGTTCCAACCGTTCACCCCTGGGGTTATGTTCGTTCACTCATGCAGGGACCGATCCTGTCACCTCTTTTACTGCGAGTCCTTTTTATCCTTCAGTACTGGGGTCTACGCATCAAAGGCTACTTCTGTTATTGGCAAGATCCGCAGCATGGTTCAGGCCTTCAGGGCAGCAGGGGTAATTAATTTTCGAGGGGTGGTTCCAAGTCAAGCGAGGAACCACCCCAAAGCCAGGGACGTGGTCTGGGCACACCCACCCTGATCTATACCTCAACGCTTAGTCAAGTCGACTACCATCACTCTACACCTTTGTTCTTGCAAAGTACTTTGTTCCTATTTTCCGAGTTTATGCTACGCCGAGGGTTGGCTTGAGCTTTGGTCAAGTGCCTAGAGAAGCTTGCTCGGACCAAGTGCCAAGCCTGTCATAGGTCCCCTTCCCAAGTCTCTTGTTGTATAACTAGTTGATAGCTAGTCTGGTCCAGCTGAGGGCGTTGAGGGTCCCGGCGAAACAAACTCAGGGACGGTTTATCACAACTGACACAACCTCATCCAAAACATTGCTTCTCTCTATGCGAGCAATAAACCCACTCGTCTACGGTGGATCACGCCTCTCCCGCCCTACCTGTTCAAACAGAGATCTCGATCGGAGTTGAACCAAGCCTGTCGACCCTGGCTAGCATTCTTGCCCTGGGAGTACTGGATCATAGTACTGTCTCGCGGGTTCCTTACTAGCTGCACCGGCTGTGATCAGGGATCTACGGATGGTCGAGCTTGCAGTCTTGTATGTCTCAGGTCCGTAAGTCGAAGCAGTGTACCCCATTCCACCTTCCACCTCATGTCTATATCTTCAAGGGCGTCCGTCCTCGAATTCGAAAAAACATTCCCGTTCAGATTCATCAGACAATTGAGCTCACTCGAATTCTTAATTGTTCTCTTCGACCCTTGAAACGAACGTTGAACACCTTCACCCTTCTTCAACTCAAGACATATTTACATACATCCTCAAACAATATTCCCCTCTTTGACTTCTTTTCACCACAACCTCTTGTTACCAAGATGCAGTACGAGTCGGAGTTTCGGTTCGACATGGACGACAGCTTTAGCCTGTGCAGCCAGCCCATGTCATGCCCCTCGACCACAACAAGCTTCTCTTCCGCCTCATCAGCTTACGACCCTTTCACTCCTACATCACGACGCTCAACTCCCCATGAATTCGGCAACATGGAATTTGACGGTCCTTACAGCTCAGCCTCTCATCGAGCTGAGTTGACACCTCCCTCTTCAGCAATGGGAAAGTACATGTTTGGCCCTATCAAGTCAGAACCTGAGCACATGCCATTCTCTGACACCCTCCCCAACACTCCCATGAAGCGGGAGCAACTTGGTTTCGAATATGACCAGATGATTGATATGAACATGGCCCACCATGGATCAATGGGGTCATTGACACCATCAAACTCTTTTGGCGTGTATGGCTACTCGCCCGAGGCCTCTATCGGAGCTACCTCTTTCATGATGACACCAACCCAAAGTCTCTCTGGATCCGAGGCTGCTGAGACCGGCTCGTCTTGGTCATGTGCCAACGACAGCCCAATCTTCTCCTTCCCCAGTCGACAGCTTTTCAGTGACTCTGAGCCTTTTGACTTTGACCGACACTCCCAGTCTCCTCTCGGATACCCCCTGCATGAGATCAACTCGCCCAACCGTATGCGAGCTCAGAGAAAGATGGTCCACGACATTCAGCAAAAGACCAATGAGCTGCAGCGAGCCCAGATCCGATCATCAAGGAAGCGATCTGTCAAGCCTGATCCTTCACAAGTTGACGTTGTCCGAAGAGCTATGTGCAAGTGCGACTATCCTGGCTGCCACAAGGCCTTCCGACGAAATGAGCATCTTAAGCGTCACAAGCAAACGTAAGCTTTACTAGAACCACCAATATCTTATTACAGTAGCTAACTTGTAGCAGTTATCACGGGGAAGGACCCAATCGTTTCTCCTGCGAATTCTGTGGAAAGGACCAGTTCAACCGTCAAGACAACCTCAACAACCACCGCAAGTTACACGCACGACCCAACAGCCGCAACCGTGGCGTTGAGTTCATCCCTGCTGCGGTCCCAATTATTGAGCAGGAGGAGCGAAGCAGAAAGCGACGAGCACCTTCCAAGTCCAAGACTGCCGAGAAGCATGGCTCGGACTATTGAGCCTGTATTGTGACCCATCTCGGCCGGGTACCTTGCTTCGAGGACACCTCTAGTTGCCACTGGAGAGAAAAGAGAAGAGTCGCAGACGCCACACATTTGAGACATTTGGCGCTCGACCCGCTTTCTCTTGTTCATTTGGGACATACACATAGCAGCCACTTACATATCTGTCCACACACATTCGTCTCTACGATACACAAAAGCGGAGCTGGGGAAAAAAAGAAAGGAACCGCAGCCAGCAGCTGCGCCCAGTCGTCATCTCGACGCCGCCGCATCAAGGACTCAGGCACGAGATCCTTTTCGGAAAAATATACAGGAAAAAGAGATTTACTAAAGGCGTGATGGTGTAATGGTCTGTATGATTATTGAGAGCCAGAGCGGGAAAAGACTTCTGGGATGGCATTTCTGCATGATTGAGTTGTTACCACACAACCACGGCACTACCCATGGTGTTAGGGCGTTTACTTGGAGGCTTATTGAAATTTGTTTTGGTGTTGAGGCTATCTCTTGTATTCATTGGTTATTTTCGATTCTACTATCTTCTACATTTTTAAGGACCAGGCTATGGCTAGAGATGCCATAGCCCAGACCGGGTAATGAAATAAGTTACAAACAATACTTTCATCTTCCCTTGTACATGGTGTCTGATTATCTATGTGAGCTTTTGGATGGCACTTCCATGCATACAGTGGATAAACAAGACAGCGCCTTGAGATTAGGTTACATGGTGTCATTTGATCAGAGAAGCATACAGATGCTCTGTGAGTGGTTGAAGAACGGAGTGCTTTAGGTTACTAACAGACGTCACTCCTCCTGTTGACCTGTTCCAAGAGTAACCAGACTTTTGAAGTTATCACAAATGACGGGCCAGCTTCTGAAGAAAGAGACGTCGAGGATTTGCTATGCATTAGGCTTGTTGTAAATTGCAATTTTAGTCTGGTTTACTGCTCTCCAAGAGTGGCAGCAAAAGCTCATTTGGGTTAACTTGACTGGCCGAGATGCCCCATAGTAAATGTCTTAGATCTCGCGGTACGCCAGCTTACCGATCCGCGAGTCATCTCTTGATCGAGAGAGCAAAGATCCCAGTCCCGGCCCGCACCATCACCAGGGCCAGGATCAGGACCAGGACCAGGACTAGGACTAGAACCAGCGCTGATGCTGCAGTTGCTTCTGCAAAGGAGATTGAGATTCAGCGTAACATCTCATCCACCCTCGCCCACACTGCTGGGACAAAATCCTAGCAATTCTTTCCAGCCCCGGTTGGGGCTGAGTACGTACCCCGTCTTTCGGCGCCCCGATGGCCTTCGGATGTGATATCTGACAGGACGGAGCGGAGAAGAGGCTCAAACGGATGTGGCTGAACTCTTGGAAAGATACGATTGGCGGCAACACGTCCGGCGACAAAGTGCCATTGGCCGTGCGTGTCTCAATATTAAGATTGATCTAAACTGCGGCAGCACAGAAAAGACACATGTCGAACGGTTTCTGATTTGCAAATCGCGAGGCAAATGAGATGGAGGGGAATGTTAACGGTCTTTGCCTCCTGCTTGAGGAATGCTGATCTGGACTGGACCTATGTCACCACCAATCTATTGAATACGATGCCCAGTGGAGCTTCAGTTAATGACTAAACCACTCGAGAGTGAGATAATTACACGGAAGTGCCTCTGATGCTGATCCGAATCGGGAGGAGAAGTTCCTCTTGGGACTAGAGATGCGCCGGCTTCGCGGCCCGTGGTGGAGGGGAAACTTCAGGCCGACTCCATACTGCCCGTTGAGGAAAGCCAACGAGTATACTAAATATTTAGGTTGTTTATCCAGGGGTATGGGGATTTACGAAAATATGACCTTGCATAAATAGTGCCGCTACATAAAGTGAATTAGGAGCATAAGACCTAATGAAGTAGGGCCACAGGGAGAGGTATGCAACCCGTTTCATCGTAGCGGCTTGGAAACCTTCCTCTCTTGGAGGAACATGAACACTAGACTAGTCTGTGATGAGATACGCAAGGAGGTACAGTAGATAGAAACTGGAGAAAAATGATGGAATTGATTGTCGAGGGACAACAACTCAACATGATATGATATGATGTGATGTTTTCCCCAATAAAATGGCGTTTTACCTGCCGATCCTGTATGAGGCTGAACAACTCAGCTTTGACTCTAACACGTAAGTTATGTCCACGACATGGAGATCTTCCAGTACTCTGCTGTGTTGGGTTGAGACTTGAGTTTAGCTGGGCCGTTTAAGGGTCACTTGCATAGTCTAGTATAGTGCATAATAGCTCATGTTATGATTCACATCAACCGTCACGTAAGCATGTCGTTGGCTGCCCTGAATGCCATAGCTGAGATAGAGGCTGACACAAAACCCTTGGACCCTTTTTTTGCTCTTTTGGTGTTTTGCAGCATCGGATAAGGTTTCCCAGCGTGTTGCACAGACCCTTGTTTACCCTTTTCACAATTCTATGTATGTACATACTATACTGTACTCTGCCATGTGGATGAGACTTGAGACTGGGCGTCCGGCAGGTATCGTGAACATCCAATGAGTATTCATTCTTGCGGAATGAGCTGAGATGAGACTTCGTATGTAACACCAGATCAGAGAGGGTTTAAGAGTTTTACTAGAACCTGACACAACATAACCCGCTCGTACTTGGCAACGCCTTTTTTGCACATTTTGAACTGAAGCTTTGCCTTTTATGAATAATGGGATATCTATCCATTGCGGTTTCCGCCCGAGGGAATTCAGACATGCCGATATTGTCATTCAGCCCGGCCTCCTGAACAGATAGGAGAAGTTGACATGTAACATACTCTGAATGTCATTCTCAGACCAGGTACTCACATCTCATCTCTGTCAACTTGTCCTCGTGATGCCTTGCCAGGAAACAAAGCATGCATTGTAATCTGAGCTATAGGTCACCTGTCGTCAGAGTGTCAGAAGAATTGGCTGCCGAGAGCATAAGAGACGAAATGATTGAGTCACATTGTGCTAGCTTAGACTAGCACTTTATTTTGGCATCCTTAACCTTAGAACCTACCTGCCTGTCAAGAACCTTGCACAAACAAGGACTGTTGGCCGGCCGGAAATAAGAGAAAAGAGAAAAGACCCCTGCCTAGTGAACTTAGTTGAGTGAAAACAACGCCGGCGCGGAGGCTAACCAGGTGGCCCAGTTAGTCAGGGCTATTGAGTTCCGGGAATGGCTTCATCTTTCTGCGCGGAGCGGGGGAGTTTCTCTACCCTCGCTATGGCGTTTTACCCTTCTTTCTCTTTCTCTTCCTATCTTGGTGCGCCCGCACAATCGGATTCCAACCAGTCTGTGTGCCCGGCACTTGGTTAAACAGAGTTTGAGCGGACTGTCAGGTTATTGAGCAAACATGCCTTTTTCGGTGAAAACAGTATGGGAGATTTACTTTTCGCTATGCTACTCGGTATGAGGGAACATTCTATGCAGTTGTGGCAGAATTAGATTGGAATTCGTTTTTTTGTAAGTTACCAACCGAGTGTAGGAACGTCAGAGAGCTGGGGACCCGGATAGAATGATATGATATGATATGATGTAGATCCGATGGTCGGCCCAATACTCAAGTTGACAAGTCCGAAATTGTTCGCATTCTCCCAGTTTCTGGGGATATGATATGTAGTATGTTGAACTGATCTACGCCGGGTTCTTTATCTTCCGAGCTACAGAGCGGCCGGGAAAACAGGATTAACTCAACAAAAATATAGAGCAGGTGGCCGCATGATCCAAGGCCATGGGTAATCACAATTCATCTTTTCTTCTTCTGCGGTTGTCCCAGGAATGCAGAATACCTGGTCCTGCAGCTATGTGTAGGTAGGTATAATGAGTTGTGATAGTGTTCAATGACGCCAACCAAGGCGGAGAAGATACAGAAAGAGAAGATGAAAAAAGGAAATACCTACTAACCGCATAAGATAAACAGGGATTACCGTGGTGCAAATGCCTTGTAGAAAGCCCAGCGGGTGGTCTTGACATTACTGGGGGGGAGGGTGTGTCCTGCTTTGGTAACCGTAGACTACCTACAGTAGAGTCGATTCTGTGCAGAAGTACATTGCATTGCATTGCATTGCATATGCATGACTATTAGCTAATTAATCACTGCCTCTTTGAGCAGACGGATGCCGGGATACGGATCCCGTCATTTAGTCTACCTCGTGGATGTATCGTTTTTTAACAAAATGTGATAGATCGTGGGGAAAGAATGCGTGGAATTGGTTGGGTTCTGGACATGAGAGACAGGGACATTACCTGCATTATTAACGGATACTGTATGCGTACCACGAATGGATCCATGCATTACTGTGGAGATGATCTGGATCTGGACCTGAGCCTGGATCTTGGGGATACTGCAATAAGGTAAGCAAGTAAGAAATGTGAGAATGATAGCTCTCCTGCCTACTAATTATCAACTGCCGAGTTATGCTGTAGAACTGTCAAACTCACAGCGTTACATTTACTGCAGCGATAATGACTTGACAGCTTGTCATATTCTGCCATGAACCTAAACTAGACCAGATGACTACGGATACCTATGCCCACCAGATCTGCTAAGAAGAATAAGGTGTATAGATATCAACACTGTACGCTTGAGCTCAGCACAGTACATCTTCTATCCGATCACACATTGTTGTGGTGGCTGTTTTACCCCTGTATCTCTCGTAGCTTCCGATCTTGGCACCCGTTTTCCAGTGGCTTGTGCCTGCTGTAACTTTCGCCCACAATGGAAAGAGGAGGCCTGTGCGGGTGCAGCAACCGTCAGCCAATGCCAATAACTAAACCAGCGGCGTTCTTCCGACCATCGTCAATTCGTCTCCACCTTTTCTCTCCACCTTACCTCACATCATCAGCTGAGGAACGGAGTTTCATCAGCCTTTTGGTCTCTGATTTCAACCACTCTTCTCTACTGTAATCATATTCGAGCCTATGCCATTTCGGTACTACCCTTCTATTACGTTCGCCGAACTTGCCTTTCCTGCTCTACCTTGCTCCAATGCCAGTGTAGACAGGTATACTGGGTCGTGATGGCTTCGCTTCCATCCTACCAAGACGCTGTGACCACAGACTGGGCCCGTCTTGTGGTTCCATATATCGATTCAAGAGACTTTGCCGCATTATGCCGGGTAAACCGTCATTTCTGGGAAATATTCGCCCCACGGATATGGGGACGTCTTCCAAGCACGACCTCAGACAGAGTTACTGACAGTGATTCAGAATATGGTAAGCCCGCGCCGACCGACCAGTGCGACAAGTTACAGTAGCCTTCTTTTCTCAATCATATGCTGATGATTCTTACCAGATATCGACTGGCTAGTTGGGTCCGTCTTGGGCCAGCTGAGCTGGACACGACCCGAAACAGCAAGTCTTGTTCGAGTATTGGACCTTCGCTCTATCAGGGGTACTTACTCTCTCAGCATGAGCAATAGCCTCAATGCCAGGTTGGGAAATGCTATCAAATACTTGCCCAATTTGAACTGTGTTCTCATCGGTGGCCACGAGGAGCTCGACCCTTCCGAGTTCCTACCTGAAGCTGGCCAGCAGATCCAGTTATTGAGTATGGTGGACTGTTCCCTCTCATTACCCGCCAGGTTTGTCTCCTCTCTTCGAGGGCTGGTGTATCTAGACCTTTCTCGCGTCCCGAGTTCTGTTCGCCCCCTTTTTCAAATCGGAGCTCTACCAGAGCTCCGCATACTCAAGCTACAAGGCAAGGAGGTTGATGATGCGACGGTCAAGAGTCTGGCCAGTCACTTTGTCACTCGTCTCTGGAGCTTAGACTTCACGGACAACAAACTAACAGATCAAGCGCTTGATCATGTAGGGGCTCACTGCTTGTGGTCAACCGATTTACGGTCGGATGCCAACTTCGACGTTGAGGGTAAGCTGGAATTCGGAAGCGCATCCCCTACTTGCGGAACCCCCATTCGCATCATTGAGTCTGAGTGGAGTGGCTCGTTCACCCATCCAAATCGACACTTAGCAGATGCGCCGGCATATGATCTTCACAGTACAATGCCACAAGAATATCTGTACAAAAGACTGGACGGAAGAAGCCGCATCAAATGTGACTCGGCAAACGCCGTGTACCGGGGTCTCCGTGGCGAAGACCCCTATCTCCTACCATCTGACTTCCAGTCTTCTCAAGGGTTGACGCATCTGAACCTGTCTGGTAACCAGGTCTCGTCCTTTGGAGTTGAGAAGCTGTTGAAACTTTGCCGTGGACATCTGCAGCAGTTCACCTGCAACTCAATGTTGCTTTTTCCTCCATCAAAGGCAGTCGCCGCGGCATGGCCGAAGATGGTAAAACTTCACGGCTTTTATTCCGCATGGACCCTACGACCCTTGTTTTCATCCAACCTCAGGGTGTTGAAATTGCATCATTCTGTCGTAACTCGAATCCCTACTCTGGAGATTGACGGACTATCAGCTATGGCTCGACTGTACATTTGTGAGAATTCGCTACTGCCCCGGGCTAAGAAGATGTTCCCTGAGGCTTTCGTCCCTGATATGAACCCACGGATAGAATCTCTAACCCTTACATGTATTCCACGGCGCTCAAATGGCCCGTTGATCAGTAGCTTGATATCTTTCTTGAAGCTGCTGGCCACTCAAGAGCGTGCGATTTTCGATATATCATCACGGCGGGGTCCCAGAGTCTTGGCTGGGCTCCGTCACTTCCGGCTAGAATTTGAGCCTGACCCGTGCGAAGAAGACTCATACATTGTGGAGGACATTGACGCTGAAGCACTACTGAACTCTGGAGACACAGGGTTCAGCTTCTTTGAGAATGAGTCTAAGCAGACACGCCCGCATCCCGCTTCACCCGCAAATTCAATCTACAACTCAGGTTTAAGCAGGCCCTTGTTTTCCCAAAACGACCTGGACCAGCTCGAAGCGAGCCACTTGGATGTTAGTATATGGATGGATGGAAAGTCAACCAGCATCCGAGTTTGGATAGGCCCCAGGGAGGGTAAGGACCCTGTCCTTCGTGACTACAGAAAACTTGTTCTGCACCACCAAGTACACGATGGTATCGGACCGGCTTCACCTGCCCAGGTACAGGTGGGCGTCCCCTCCACAGAATTAGTCTTTCACACAGCGTGGTGCATGGCAATAATGCCCACTGAGGTGAAAGAGCCTCCGCTAGCTGAGTTAAAGGGAATGCGAGACGTGCTAACTGACCTAAAACGTTTTCGTTTAGAGGGAAGGGCAAATTACCTCAGTATGCAAAAGGAGTTTGGCAGTAGGATAGTGCCCCCTGGACCACCGCACGATTTCTGGTTAGGGAAGCTGGAAGTTGCGACCCAGCAAGCGTCATCGCGGGGGAAAAAGCCAAACTATTGGCGATAGAGCAGCAGAAGACTGATCTTCATAACCCTTCGAGAATCGGAGAGTATTGTTTTACTACGGAGAGTTTAAGCTTACTTGACGGAGAATATCCATCCAAACTGGTGACCCCTTGGACTTGAAGATTCTGCACAGATTTATTCCGGGCATTCAGACCTCACTTTCAACGCCTACACGTCGACTGATATCGTCTGTCAACCATAGGCAGAATGGTGGTGTGCTTCGCATCGCCAGTAATCTGTTCCTCGAACAGCGGGTCTCTGACAAAATCAGTGTAGGGCTCCGGATGCTCTCCGCTGATCCTGAGTTTACAGGTCACCTTGATGTCGCATCCTCTTTAGACTTGCGCTTTGATGCTGTCCAAATTATTCCCTCAGAGTGACTGATTTACCGGACCGTCGGGCGTGTCTGTCCCTTCAGTGCAATCCAAACTAGGACCAATATTGATATTCGGCTGCTAGCCGAGATATGCAAACCAAGACATCAGCATTGTCTTCGCTGACGCTATAGATCCAGTTAGCAACGTCACATGGCTAATGCCGCGTTCCAAGGTAGGTAATAAGAAAGACTTTTGTCTTTTGATGATACATCCGGTACTCTGTACAGGCCACAAGGCAAAGTCCTACCAATCTGGCCCTGCGTCAGCTTGTTTTCTGGTCTGGAACCTCAGCTGACAGTTCGCCTATTTATGCACACTTGGACCTTTTTTACATGCTCAAGTTTAACTTGGACATGGTCAACTCGTTCTCCTGCATGCCATTCGTCGTCTTGTCTTGGATAAGTTACGTGGACGTTGATAGAGTTCGTGGCGTCTCTAGCTCCGCACGGCATATGCTGGCGATCATTCCAAAAAGCGTTAAAGAACGGCTGATAAGGGGACGTTGCATGCTACCGGTCAAGCCGCGCTGCCCTAATGCTCGACCAAGGTCCGAGCTCAATTTGAGTGCTGGTCTAGGACCAGATTATGCTCTGGACTTCAAGTTTACTAAGTTGACATCCCGCCCTCTTCATGTCATGAGAGCTACTGGGTAGGAAAAGCTTCAAGTCAGAGGGGTTCAATACGAGATATCCTCGTCCTTGCTGCTCCCCCAAAGCTAGCGTTCAGCGACCCGAGCCGTTTCGTTAGCTCGAAGAACAGGGACTCCCGAAGGGCTAGACTTCCTGAAAAGGCAAAGAGGCCGAAATTTGACGAATAGTCTGGCCTTTTTCGGCTATTTACCAAGGCCTCATTCGTCGAAAGAGTTCCTGGCCTAGACAAGTCCAGCTTTCTCGTCTAGGCAATGCGCAAAAAAGGGTATTAGGTTGGAAACATGGCATGGCATGGCGGCATCTATCGAATAGATCTGGATTTGTCCCGTGTTCCACACGTTCGGATGCCGCGCGACATAACATGACGGCAGATGCCAGATTGCGGGATGAAGTGAGGTGCTAGATCGAAGCAGAAACCGGGGATCTCTTCTAGGTATCGCTTCATGGTACTGTACCCAAGGAGAGAGGGCGTGTCAAGCTACGGATACAATGCAACGTACATGTAGATCTGGTTGCGCTATTTACAGCTGAAAGAAGGGATGAAAGGCCGCTTACCCTTCGCCCGCAGTATACGGATATGGTACGATTCGCTACAGTTGAATGCTACATTAATCGGGGAGCTATGAGGGGGTCCTCCGCTTGCCTCTCCCCTGAAGATGTACGTAGTATTGGTCCCAAGGGGCTGGGTTGGGCTGGGATGGACTCGGCCACTCCCGTTCCTTGCTCACATGGCGTTTTTAGTGATCCGGACTCTCGGGTTCTTGTTTGTTTGGATACCAGCGAGGTCCTTTCTTCTCTTGTCTAGTCTTGTTTGTTTCTTTTCTCTAGCTTGTTTGTTTCCCCTGTATCCTTGGTCATATTCATGTTTGTCAGGCCTTACGAAGCATCCGATAAGCTGGCAAGGAATGAACTATTGAAGAAATGAATGGAGCTAGAGAAGAAAGACCAAGGAAGTCATCGCACATGGGTCGAGAGTGACGTTCTTTTGTCGACAGCGCTTTGAACATGGTTGTGGAGTGCCACGAGTATTACTAGGTTGCTTTTAGAATTGTGGCCTGTTTAATTGTCTCTGCCCAGACTTGAGTGCCGAAGAAGCGAGCAAGCCCAGACGACTGAAAGTTGAGTTGACCCTAGGTTTTATCGGCCTGTCAACAGAGCATTTTTCTTTAGTTGCGGCTATTGATGGAATTTTCAGAGGATCATACCTAGAGGGAGGGGCCGTAGACCATTAACGTTAGCGGGCCGGCGGGCCGAGGAGACGGAGTTTGCAATATCAAACGCCGACAGTATTATTTTGGGATGTAGGGTAGATACTTTGACTGTAGTTGATGCTTTAGGTAGTTGTTTTGTGATACTTGGGTTCTGCTTGTGCAGTTGTGAGCATATACAGGGTAGCTAGTACTTTAACGACTGCGACTGGATATCATACTTGGGAGTTACAATTGTAATCAGCCTTGGTTAGCATGAGGGCGATTAATTGTTACAGTCCTCTGCTATGTAGCGTATAGAGGAGTTTGAGCGCGGGAACTGTAGGCCAGCATCTACATGAAACTCCAAGCGAGGAGATGTATCAGCCAGGAATTGTGGTTTTGGAGGACGTTTAGGAACACAGATTCTACAGTGCTCTTTAACCCGCTGGTCATAAATTTTTGATTCAAAACATGCCGGAATCATAGTCTGAGGTTGAAATAAGAGATTGGGATGAAGATGATATGCTCTTTTCCTACCTCACTCCATTGTACGAAAACTCCAGTTGCACATGCCTCTATTATGAGTAAGACCAGCAGCTAGTAGAAGGGTGTTGTAAGAATAGTGATAATTACGACCAATGTCCGATGCTGTCGTCGAGTCGAATAATAGAGGTTTATGTGACTGTTGAGAGAAACTTGACTAAAGGCATGCGACCGAGATACCCTGGTATAACCGTCTTCTCTTTGGTCTCATATTGTCATACCTGTGTATATATATATCTGGGCTACTGCGTTGTGCAATGCGGTGAAACGTTTTTATTGTCTTCATCGCAACTGGGCAGATCTCGTCAGGGTGATGGGAAGCGTGGGCAGTCAAGGCCAAACTGTCCCAAGCCAAGATTTGAGGCGGTTGATATATCTAACACAGTATCGGGTCTTATTATAAATTTCTCTCAATGCCATTCCATCAATTATCTGGACCTGTAACACCCTTCTATCCTGACTGTCATGCTAAAGAATGCACCCAGGCAGTGACACATACCCGAGACAAGGTTGGGGACTCTGCGCGACAGCTGAATGAGCGTATCTTTGGTGATATATAGTATGAAAAGAGGAGTGGTAAGGAGGGTATATATGGATAAATACCCGCCCTCTTACTTTGCGTTACTTGAGTGAGATTAGATGTATTGTTTAGTCTAAGCTGACATGTTATTTGGCTGCATCCAACCGTATTTGCCGACCTAGCAATAAGATGTGACAATTATGTAGTGTAGGGGAAGCTCATCAATCCACATCGGTTGATTGTTGATTCGTCGAGATTCGAATGACGTTGTGTTGGAGGATATAGCCCTATCAAGAATAAGTGATGTCTGGTGTCTTGATGGTTTTGGATAAAAGGTGGTTCTTATATACGACAGAAACCCAATAGAAGTGCTTCGAAACCGACTCTAGCGTGGAATATCAATGTAGAATACTTTTAGGAACACTCATTTATATAGTAAGAAATACAGGTTAATTAACAGCATTCGAATTCCAGATCTGCAGTTCGGTGTTTATCTTCCTTCTCGGACACTATCACATGGTAGTCAAGTCAGCGCTAATTGAATCAACACCAACTCGAATGGATAAATGCCAAGACATTATCTCTTTCAACTGCTTCATAGGACCAGTTTGAGTGGACAGTAAGCGCGTGATCTGACTGTATCATCTGCCTGCATAGAGATAGGCTCCTTGGCCATCCAATGCTGACGCGACATGTTTTGCTTCGACCAACACCAACACCAAATCAGGCTGTAGCCCATTTCGGTTTTCCCGAACAAACAACCGGTAATCAGAGGGTAAAAAAAGATGGAAGATGACGATGGAGTCAGAAATCTTACGTGTGAACCATCGCTTAAAGATACGCGTTTCCCAGATGTCTCGGATTTGTTTTTATGTTCATTGAGACATTTAGAGGCAGGGCAACCAGATTGAAAATATGCAGTGTCTTGTTAACGTTGTTGAAAATACTTTGTTGCAGTTTTGCTGCGAGGTTTGGACTATGGATGATGAATATTCACAAAGTGACTCGACGAGTGAAGAGCCGAAAGACGTACGGAAACAAACACCAGCTCAACCTACTCAGAAGAAGATACTTGGCGACTCGAGAGAGGTTGTCTCAAACACCAACAACAACCTTCTCCGTCTCCCAGGAGAGCTCCAAACAATAATCTTCCAAAACCTCACATTCGGCGAAGTCGAGTCTCTACGCCGCACGTGTCGAGCTCTCCGCTATAGCATCGACAAATCCTTCTTACGGTTCATATTTCCTGATATAAAAGTCGAGCTACTATCTACATGCTACCAATGTCTGCGTCACGATCCAGAGAGGGAGAGTCTTATCAAAGCAAGCAAGTCAGATGCGCGATATCCCTTGGCGAACGAGTGTATTGATTGTGTCGCTTCAAGAGGAGGATTCTTCGTTGGTCGCGCATATACACTGGGATCACTTGCGACGGTTTGTGTATGTCGATATTGTGGGTTTCCTGTTACCGAGGATGCGGCATGGAAGGAGTATGAGTTTCATCGGAGGTGTTATAGACGGTACCGTGTGATACTGCTCTATTACTTTCTAGGAGGGTTTGCGCAGAGTACGATTAGTGTTGCTGCGTCGGCGCTTTGTTGGAGGTATTATAAGGGTGAGACGATGATTATCACACCCACGGTTGTAAGTGTACGGTACTCAATCTGCAGTCATATACTGACGGTTCTAGATCAACTTCTTGATGAGTTGCTGGGCGTTTTGTCTGAATATAACAAGGGGTGTTGAGTTGAGGACGTATCACTGGTCTTTACTCCTCGAGATGGGTATACTGGGACTTTGGATGCCTCCCCTGAACGGTGTTGTCACGGTAATGACACAAAGGGCTGAAGGACCGTATCGCTCGGATGTTGCAACAGTCTTCTTCATTGCTTCTAATGTGTAAGTCAAACCACCAGTCCTTTTGCGTAATGAAGTAGACTAACCAAAGCAGCATCTTCCGGTCACTTAACATCCTCGGAAACGCCTTCTTAGTCTTCGACTACCAGCTCTGGCGTCGCTACCAGCCAAAGCAATCGACGTTCCGTCGTGTTCTCAATAGAGTGGCTACTTATCTGATATTCTGGACATATCCACCGAGCATTGAGCAGAAGTTTCCAGGGAAATGGTGGCTTACGAGACAGGACCTTCCTTCACGTTCAGTACGAGGATGAAACAAGCAAGATTCACGGTGGAGATTAACGAGAACACGAAATGAGGATAGTATGGGTTGCGGACAACAGGACATGGGAGTCTGGGGTAGTTCCGGAGACATGGAGACTTGGCGGTGAGAATGTTTATTGGCCGCAGCTTTGGTACACGATCTCCTTTTACTTGACAATACATTCAGATCTAGACTAAATCTAGACTCTGGTATCATATGTCGGTACATGAGTTGCTTGCTATCTGGGGTGAAGCTTGGTCATGCATGTCATCCAGGTACTGCAGATCAGCTTCAACTTCAGCTCAACAAACCCATCCATGTGTCCACAGGAGATTGATCTCCGTGACTAGATACATGTTCAACAGCTTTGGTTGAACCCAATAAGTCTCTATGGACTCGTTGTACCGTAGTGACCAACACTCAGACTTCTCAATGGAAAATTACGTCTTGTTCAGAGACAACTCATTATGCATTTTGATCATTTCCAAACTCCGCTATGATTACTCGGTACAAAGCTTCATTCCCATTCCTTAGTTGGGTCCCTTCTTAGTCGTCGTTTCAGTGTGATTGCTCGCAACCCTAGGATCGCGGAACCCTTGGCTCTGGTCACCCTTTTCAGCAACATTGGCTCCTCCCTGTCCAAAAGCACCCTGAAGTGATTGTGAAGCAGAATCACCACCGCCGCTGCTGCTCTTTCTGCTATCGTCACCACCAGACTTGGAAACGCGCGGCTGCTGTTGATCGTGGTGCGTCGTATCTTTCTTGGAAGGCGTGCCGTCGAGGTTGCTAGCAACGCGTGTATCCTTAGGCTCCTGTCCCTTTCCGCCATCAGTCTTGGAACCACCAGTACCAAAGAGTCCGCCTAGGAAGCCACTACCTGACTTGGAGGGACTGGATGTGCCAGGGTTCTCCTTGGCCGTCATCTCGACCGAGGTGCGCACGTTGGAGCCACCTCCACCGACGCCGCCTCCTACTCCGCCGCTAGGGAGCTTCTCGAGAGGCGCTGTAGTGTTCTCCTTGCGCCGAGAGTTGGCGTGGCTCAGCTCGTGACCGCCTGTCACGGCATTGCCTCCAATACCTGCGCCGCTGAGACCTTCTGCCTTTTTGGCCTCGGCGCGGCCTTTGCGATCTTGCTCAGGGGTGGTTTCGGGCTTGGAGCGGCCCATGTAGAAGACTCCTGCACCAAGGGCGGCGATACCTGCTGTGATTGGGACTGCGAGAGAGCCCTGTTGGCCGGCGCCGAAAGCTTGCTTAACCATTGTGATGTTTTGATAGTATTATAGGATGCTTTGATAGTATTAAGTGATGTTTTGACAATGAGTAGAGGTCGTGATAGGATCAATTGGCAATTGTTACTTAACAAGAATGAATTCTAAAGCTCTCAATATTTTCTATGTCTCTAATCATAACATGGCTGTGACGTCGTTGATATTGTCATGACGGATTGGCTACTCATGATGACAGCATAGATGTGTAAGTGGTAGCCATAAACAGCAAGAGCTTCAGGGACCGGAACAAGCTAAGGCCGATATCTTATCAATCCAAGGAATAAGTAAGCTATAAGACATTCGATCGCGATGAAGCAATTAAAATGCGATTCAATAGTCAATCATCATGAGGGACTCGATGGAGTCGAGGTTGAATAACATGAAGCTTCTCCAGAAACTTGTGGGCCAAAGATTGTCAATGACGACTTGAGTTGGTGGTTATTCTTATTTGTTCACTGACCAATGAAACTCACTTCCCGGAGTATAGTTAATCCTTACCCCGGATTAGACCCTGGTCTTCAAGTACCGATCACAGACAGTTTTTAGTGCAGGTCTAAAAGGCGGAGCCGCGATTTGGGCTGCAGACTAGACTAGGTAGAAGACTCGGAGCCGCAGTCAAAACATTCAATTCCAATGGAAATGGTTGACTTCCCCTCATTAGAGGAGATGCAGGGATTGGATTGGGGACAAGACGCAGAATCTGGGGCAATGGCTGGGGAAAAGGAATTGATCTGATGGTGATCAAAGAGGGCATGGACTGTACAAAAGTATACTAATTATCACCGAAACGAGGCAGTCTATATCGTTCGGTATATTGCAGGTGATTTGGAAAAGAGGCACAGTCATTGAGAGTTACTCTTGCGGCCGTTATGAAGCACATCTATATAGACCCTGCACTGGAACGCATCATTATCAACACATCGACCTGCTATCCTGCCACGTTGTAACCACACAAACTTCAACTCCTCATTCTTTGTACATCTAATATCCACTCCTTGACAGCGGATCCGAAGGTCTGCTTGACCTTGTACATATGTACATCAACAGTAGCGTAGGGTAGACTACCAACCACCCTTCACGGCAGCTTTACAAGTCCGGGGCCCCGACGATCTTTAATACGGATACAGACAGTTTACTGCTGTTCCCCAGATTTGGCGTTCCTTTTTCCTGGTCATGTGCTTGCCAAAACATCTGTTCGCTTGCCTTTTGTCTGTGTGTTTCCCCTCACGAATGTCTGAGCACCCTCACTCGGCTGGCCGGAGAATAATTGACTTATCAAATGTTTGATTGAACTTGTACCTGTTTAGCAATTGATGTGCAGAGAATCCCAACCAAGTGTTCTTCCCCAGTGTAATAAACAATAACGGTGAGACCAGGGACAACTCCCTGTATTCTTCAACCGGGCGAAGGGATCGTGTGGAGATGAGATCTGAACTCCAAACTCTCCCCCGCAACGTAAGTTATGAATGCAACGCTTTGTCTGCATGGCAACGCAGCTGTACAACCTGGGGTAGCCTTATTGTAAGTGGTTGAAGTTGAATAGTCGTAGTGGAATGTACCGTTGGGAACCCGCGTTAGTACAAGACGTGCCATGCGTAGCTTGTCTACGATTGTTCTCCAATACTATTAAATGCAAGCACGGATGGCACGGCGCCAAGGTAGGCAACGGACAGGCGGCTGATCGTCCCCTCTCAAGACTAGTCTAGTCCAGTATAGTCTACCGCAAGTACAAACTCGTCAGTCTCATCTACCGTTACAGTTGTTCCTCTTCTCCTAGTGGTGGAGATCTCCAAGACCTGGGGAAACTGTTGCGTGGGCGCCGGATCAAAGGGTGGCGCGCCCCTGGTCTGGGGGAGGACAAGGATTCTGAATCTCCAAGCTTATGTGTTAGGTAGAATAACTATATAGGAGAAGCTATGGCCTGATTGTCTGTCCCTGTTCCATGTCCATCTAACCAAGCACTGACTTGTCTCACTCAACCTTCTCTCTATTATACCAAGATACCCTCGTAGCTTCCTGCTCTATCCCCTCGATCACCCTGGACGAAATCACAATGGCTGCTACTACCGAGCACAGCGAGCAATTCAGCGAGAAGCACGATGGTCTCAACGGTAACTTTGACCCCGAGGCTCAGCGTCTCGAGGCATTGAGTCAGTTTCGAACAGCCCAAAGTGTTCAAATGAGCCCCGAGCTGTTTGAGAAGCTGTACCTTTCACCTATGAACAAGGTAAAGGGCGAACTTCGACAGACCTTTGCCAACCCAACACCTATGTACGATACCTCCAAACCAGTCAAACAGTAATCCCTTGCTGATAAGTCTCTAGTGCTCTTGTTGGTTTCCTCCTAGCTTTCACGCCTCTGACTTGCGATCTTATGGGCTGGCGAGGCGCTGGCGGCAGTGGTGCTGCTTCCAAGTAAGCTCTCAACTGCTATCCCTTATCTACGAAACCCTCTAACATGGTACATAGTGCTGTTTACATGTTTATGGGAGGTCTTCTCATGATCATCGGCGGTGTTCTCGAATGGGTCCTCGGTAACAGCTACCCAGCCTGCGTCTTCTGCTCCTTCGGCGGTTTCTGGTTCTCCTATGGTGGCAGTCTCATCCCTGCTTTTGCTGCCTACGCCTCTTATGCTCCCGCCGACGCCGAATCCGCCTCTGAAGGTCTTGCTACTCAAGGTTTCAACGCTAGTTTTGGTAAGTAAATATCTATGACAAAAAGAAACAGCCTGGCTCATATCTCTATAGCATTCTGGCTGCTCTTTATGGGTGTCTTGTCCTTCATCTTCTTCCTCTGCGCCCTCCGAACAAACATCGTCTTTGTCATGATCTTTTTCAGCTTGACATTCTGCTTCCTTCTCATCACTGCTGCTTTCTGGGCTCTTGCTGAGGACTTTACCGGCAACGCTGCGCTCGCACAGAAGCTTCTCAAGGTAAGCCTCTCATCTCTTCCCACGAATAGACAACTAACTCTATAACAGGCTGGTGGTGCTTTTGGATTCGTCACATGTATGTCAGGCTGGTACATCCTCATTGCAGTTCTCTTCGCTATCGTCGACTTCCCTATCCAAATTCCTGTTGGCGACTTGTCTACTGTTATCAAGGGACACAGCGAGAGGAAGGCCCGTCGCGCATGATCTGGGAGAATCAATAGGAGAAAGGGGCTGAAAAGATGATACGAATGATTGAGCATTTCCTTAATGGCGTTGATCATGGCGTTGACTTAGTCAATAGTTGAATATGGGTGGCTTCTAGTCCAGTGCAAGATTCCAAGGGATCGAACTTCACTTACCTAGTTGTTAGTTTATTGGCATGGAGTATGAACTCCACAGGCAAAATATACCATGGTTTCTTCGATATAATTACGCAAACACCCCTGCTACCGAAGTGCAAACACAAAGTGAAAATTACCAAGGAGTAGAACACCCATAACCTATTGATAAGTACGATAAAAAAAAGATTGAAAGAGATATCCTTTTTAGGCGGACAAGAGCTTATACGATTGTCTCAATCACACCACAAAAAAGAACCAACGACGCAGGCCTGATTCGAACAGACGCCTCCGAAGAGAATAGATTTCTAGTCTATCGCGTTAGACCACTCCGCCACTGCGCCTTCTCATTGGATGAAGAAAACGTCGCCTGCGAAGCCTCAAGTAGCAAAAGGCGATAGATCGCCGGGCCCTAGAGGTTAAGCGATAGAATCATTTGGACACTTGCTTTTGATGCTCTGAGACTTGATGAAGCTATCCTGTAGGCCCATTACAACTTTCTTTAGCGAATAAATTTCTTCAATCCTAATGGTCTAAGATGTGTAGTTTATCGAACTCCTGAGTTTTTTATGCGACTGTTTTGTATCACAAAAATTCCTTAATAGCCTCCCAGAAAGCCTGAGGGTTCTCAGACATAGGCAAGTGACCTGTTTGAGGAACAAGCTTCAGTTCAGCGCCCTTATCTCCAAGGAGTCCTCTGCTCGCATCCATAGCCTTGGGAAGAGCACCCTTCGCATCCTCCTCTCCAGCCACAAACAAGCCGCGGACCATGCATCCGCCCATCTTGGGCTTAAGATCGTAGTTCCATAGAGCTGTGTTGCTGTACTTGAAGCCCTCAACATTGTTGGTAGCCACCATATCAACCATCCACTTGACAGTCTCGGCATTGGTGGAGGGGTGGAACCAGCGCTGCACGGTTTGTTCAGCAAGCTTATTAATTCCCTTACCGCCGTCTTCCTCAGCCATAGCTGTGCGGTCTTTCCAAGCCTGTGTGTTTGCGTCGCTTGACGTGGGGTTGAAGTCGCAAGCGACGAACTGCTGGACATGCTCGGGATACTTGATGGCGAAGTTTAGGGTAGTTACGCCGCCCATTGAAACACCGATAAGTGTGTGAAGTTTTGTGATACGGAAAGCATCAAGCACGGTCTTCAGATCATCGGCTAATTGATCAATGGTGGCAGCAACAGGAGGTTGAGGTATGGCGTGTCGGCCGCGGGTATCATATCGGAGAATACGTAGATCAGGTCGCTCGCGCTTGAGGATTTCCACAAAAGGGTCCCACATGTGCAATGAAGTCAAAAGCGAATTGCAGAATGCGACGATGGGAGTCTTGGGATCGGGGTTACCCTCCAAGCGAAAGGGGATATTCAAAGAATCTGAGGTTGTAATAAATGAGTCAATAGCAGCGTTGGGACCAGGTGTCGTTGACTGCCTGGAATCGGGCGAAGTAAAAGCAGCTGTGGATGGAAGCTTCGATAGGGAATGGAGCTCCCGGGGAGCTGGACCAAAGACATAGAACAGCGAGTATGTTCGTCGTCCTTTAGAAGCGACAAACTTGTCAAAGACTTCGGTGCGCCAAGGGGTATCCATGGACGCCTTGTGCGCCTCTCCACCTTGGCCATTCTCCTTAGCATATTCATGAAGCGCAAGGAAGGTGGTCTTGGCCTGTCCCTCAAGATATGAAGTCTTGAAGACTCGAGAGCGCAACCACCCGGGGATCTTGGCCAACATGGGGATGTGCTCCTCGACTAACCACTTTTGATAGCCCTCTTCAGCTCCCTCGGCGTCGTTCAGGTCAATTGTAACGGCAGTAAGCTGGTGACCTTCGGCCTGTTCGTCCGACAGCTTCTCGAAAGGCGTAAACTGCGAGGATGCGTTGGTGTGAACCAAGTCCCAGAAATATCGCTTGACGTCGACTTGTCCAATGGTCTCGGCTTCTCGAGGAGATCGGTTTGCGCGCAGTGTGAGGTACGTCTCCGTTTCGAGCAGTGACATATCCGTCACATCATACGAGGCAAGGTATTCAGGCTCCTGACTATCAGTTGCCTTATATCGAAGACCGTTGGCGAAGATCTGAGGAATGCGCAGACGGGTTGGGCCGTGCTCGTTGTTATACCATTCGTGGAATTGGTCTAGAGACAGCCCAGGCTTGGGCTGCATCGTGACGTAAAGGGAACCGGGAGGAGACATGATGGCTGATGATGCGAATTGGTAGTTTGAATTGAGAACAAAGAAGCTCAATGAGTGGTATCTCAGTTGTTATAAAGCATCCTCAGGGCCTCCGGAAGAACAATTTACATGATGGTAGGTGGAGCGGGATTCGGCCGTGAAAGTCATCGGCTCGGCAGATAGAATCGGGAACGTAGGAATGCGGGAGCTCACGGAGGTGGGCTTGGGGTGTAAACATTTACCCCGCCACTCACCGACGCACACCGAGACGGTCACCGAACTCAAGGGTCCACACCGAGAGCCAGCTACCGGGGCAGGAGCGAACGACTTGAGTAATAAGGGTCTCGACCCAATTGCGGCTCTAGACTGGCAGACTGGCACCAAACCAAACACCAGCAGTGCAAATAATGTGGAAGATAGTACTGGAATCCTAGGAGTATTATTATGCACAATGCACAGTGAATCACACCCTTGCAATCTTAAGTGACAGTGCAGTGTAGTGCAGTGCGGGTGTAGGCAGGTAGTAGTGATTGAGCTTCCCGTTGCACCGCAACTGTCTTCGAAGCAGGCTGGCTGTTATTTGTTCTCCGTTCTCCTCCTGCTTCTTTCCAACTTGCATTTTTTCCTCCGCCGTCTTTCTTGAAAGTCAACCGGTCTTTTCCTCGCAACAGTACATACCCGATCATCTCACAGCAGTCGGCCTCCCGCATGAAGGCCACTCACAGCCAGTCAATTATACATAACGAAGCACTGAGGCCAGGAATCCTCCTACTTGACAAGCCATACCAGGAAGATATTCTCAAACTTACCGCTTCTTTTGTTGCCAGCATTTACGATTCGCGATATGCAGTAGGACTGCAGAAACACGTGAGTCTCAAGAATGATCAAGACATGTCGTTTATGCTGACGAAATTCAGATCTTGCACCGTACCGTCCGGCGTTATCTAATTCTCTGAGTGCCTGCTGAGGACGAATCTAAAAATCTTTCACGCCCTGCAGCTGATCTGCCTCAACAATGGAAATCTTTTGCCGAAATGTCCCCCAGGACCTATCGGAAGAAAGTTTCAAGCGAGAACTCCTCCCTTTTATGAATGCTCTAAAGATTACAGACTTCTGGTGCGACAAACCTAGAGACAAAAGTCTAGCATGGATCAGGTTTCTTAATGTAGGGGACGGCTCTGCATTCCTTCAGAGGCACGGGAAGCATCGACGCCCTAACGAATACGGCAAAGAGAATATGAATCCAAACTCTCCGTTTAGACCTAACCCAGGACCGAGAGATACTCCACGACTTTTCATTCTTAGGACTCCTGTATTCGTCGAGCAAAGCCAGAAGCCCGTGGACAAGCACGCCATTGCGCATTTCAAATATGAACGAGAAAAGAAGCAAAAAGAGACTGCTTCTGCGACCAAGAAAGATCACCATGCGCCGGCTAGAGCTTTCGACATCACGGACGTCAGGTGTGGTGGCAATACCTTTTGGGGTGAACATGATATTCTCACGTTTATTGACCACAACAAATTGATTATTCCGAGAGGTGTCACCGGAAAGTTCACGCCTCAGTGGCTAACGGTTCAGGTTGCGTACGGAAACCGCATGGATTTCCACAACGAGACTATTCAGGATCTTATCGCTAGTCGTGGTGATTTGTCCCTTACATTGGTCTTAACGGAGCCACCGAGAATGTATATACGTCGCCTATCTTCGGACGGACCTGGATGGAGTCGAGTTCAAGGCTTGTCCACTTGGGGCTTGCCTCGCGAATACTCTTCATCTTGTCTCGTTTACCGCATTTATCTCTACGACATCACCTCGTTTAACGAGGTCTTGGGATCACTGAAGAACAAGGATGCCCTTGCTATCACTAATCATGATTTGCCGTCTGTGGACTGGAACACCATACCACCGGAGAACAACCACCTCCTCGGAAGACAAATGTTTACAGAGAAGGCTGAGAGGCTTCTCGCTTCCGGTGTACATTTCGCTCTCTTATTCCAGGTTCAAGCTCTTGTCTGGAATAACTATATCAACCCTGCCAGTGGCATAAAGCTTCTCGATGTCCTGGAAGCAGTCATACAGGATGCCAAAGAGAAACAAGTGGCACCTGCTGTAACAACAGATGCGATGAAAAAGCTCTTTCAGTCACTCCCTTACCCTTGTCCTGGTACAGACCCCAGGGAGTTGGACGTGGTCAGTATCATGACTGAGATCATGGACGCCGAATACGAAGCTCGAAAAGAGAATCCAGAGAGAGACCGCGTCTACGGGAGCAAATTGTCAGGACAACAAATTTGGATTTTCAAAGCTCTTGTCACACCTACACGCGTAATTCTCGTGGGACCAGACGCCGACAGTAAAAACAGAGTGCTGCGAAAGTACTCTGCCAAGAATGACTATTTCCTTCGTGTCGTATTTTGCGACGAAGATGGCCAGAACCTGAATTTTCATCCCAAGATTGACAAAGAGCCAGTCTACTCCCGATTCCGACGCATCATGGATGAAGGCATCCAAATTGTGGGTCGGAAGTATCACTTTCTCGGATTTTCGCATTCATCCCTCCGTGCTCATTCAGTTTGGTTCTCAGCACCGTTCGTCGATGAGGACTTGAAAATACAGACCCCAGAAGCTATCCTGAAGGCTCTTGGGGACTTTGAAGACATTCGAGTCCCGGCAAAATGTGCGGCACGCATTGGACAAGCCTTCTCAGAAATTCCATACGCAGTGCCTATCTTTGAAACTGATATCGCCTACCGGTTCATCCACGATGTGAAGTCTGCAGATGGATCCCGTGTTTTCAGTGACGGAGTTGGAACGATCTCCCAAGAGGCGCTGGAGGAAGTCTGGCCATATATGTCTATGAAGGCTGCAGCACCCACATGTCTCCAGATTAGATGGGGCGGTTGCAAGGGGATGCTGTCGTTGGACCCCAGACTCGAGGGCAGGGTGTTCTGCATTCGAAGGGAATCTATGATGAAGTTTCCTAGCCGAGACATCGCGGAACTCGGTATCTGCGATTCTGCATCTAAGCCACTGCGACTCGTCCTTAATCGCCCAATGATCAAAATTCTAGAAGACATGGGCACGAAAGATGAATGGTTCTTCAAGCTCCAGAACAACGCACTTAACATCTTGCGGAACGTCACGGCCGATGCTACCAACACAAGCGCCTTCTTGGATCACCATGCTATCGGTGTCAATATGGGTCTTCCCAAGTTGATTAAGCAATTAGATACAATGGGCATCGACTATCGCCGTGACAAGTTTCTCAAAGCAGCTGTTGAGCATGTTGTTCTCCGAGAACTGCGGTTGCTAAAGCATAAGGCTCGTATTCCTGTTGATCATGGAGTGACGCTTTTCGGGATCATGGATGAGACGGGGTTCCTCAACGAGGGAGAGATCTATGTTACGTACGACAAGAGCTATGGCAGAAGAACTGGCCGGGGCGTCAAGTCTACTCTGAGAGATGGCGAGGTTATAATCACTCGATCACCGGCGCTCCATCCTGGTGATATACAGCTCGCCAAACAAGTGACACCACCGCAGGGTCATCCCTTACGAAGTCTTCAGAATTGTGTCATCTTCAGTCAGAAAGGAAACCGTGACTTGCCAAGCATGCTGAGTGGAGGAGACCTGGACGGAGATCTGTACAACGTCATATGGGATTCCGAAGCAAAGCCTAACCGAACTTTTCCACCAGCAGATTATCCCAGAGTTACCCCCCAACCTCTGGATCGTCCGGTAAACGCTCAAGATATTGCCGACTTTTTTATCAACTTCATGAAGACTGATATTCTGGGTGTAATTGCAACTCGGCATGTCATACTGGCTGACCATTACGATGAGGGAACCCCTCACCCAGACTGCATAACATTGGCAGAACTACATTCTACCGCGGTCGACTTTTCCAAAACGGGCATTCCGGCCAATTTCGAAGCTTTGCCAAAAAACCCACGTTTTCGACCCGATTTGTAAGTTGACCCAACCCATCATTGAAGACTCTCAGAATAACATGCCCTGAAGCCTCGCAGCAGCACCGCCTCTGGAGTTGTACGACAAGGGGCAGGTGGCGCACATTAGAGAAGTCAACGAGATCGATAACGATGATGATCCCATGGCCCACGCCAAATACAAGTACTATCTATCCGAGAAGATCCTTGGTCGTCTATACCGACAAGTTGACGAAAAGAAGATCTGGGACGAGGACATTCATCGCCATATCAACACTGCTGGACCGTCGGTATGGGATCAGCTACTGACAATTGTTCAAAATGAGGTTGGCAAGTATAAACTCGATATTGACTGGACTCGCAAATCGGAAGATGCTTGGAAGATCCGCGGCTTGTAAGTTGCATCAGGTCGTTTGATCCATTCTCGTACTAACTGGGTGTAGGTATGATTCGTCAATTTTGGCCAAAATGTGGCAGTTCTCCGAGAATCCTCGTTCACCACTGACAGAGGTTGAAGTATTTTGCGGTTTCATCCTGAACAAGAGAGGCGCCCAAACCCGTCGCCAAAACGACTCGTCCATCAAGCTCAAAGAAGAGATCGACCGTATCATGACGTGGATTGTAAAACAAATCCGCGACCGAGGCGTGGGCGATAAGGCAGAGACCCTGAGCACCGCCACTGAAGCGGATGCAGCTACTTCTCGATGGAGAGAAGACGTTGTCGAATTATGTTGGGCATGTGTGGCTGTCGCCTGTATCAAGCGGGAAAATGCACCATTTCTGCACCGTGGAACAGAAGACCTGGAGAGCTTTCGAGTCGTGGCAGCGTGTTGTCTGATTAAGGAGCTCAACAACCTAGCCCGGAAAATGGAGTTCGAAGCCGGGGGAGGCTTTGTAGGCGTTGGGCGTGGTGGAGGTCGAGGCAGGGGTGGACGAGGCGGCAAGAGTATGACGCTTCCGATACGATGATTTGAGTTCAGCTGGTTTGTATCTGCAAGATTTGAGAGCTGCTGAGGTTGTCATATCGTACGATTTGAGGTTCGGCGGAGATGTGTACGCATTAAGTGGAGGGAGGGCATGTATTTTGATGATGATGATGATGAATGAGAAATGATAGCATATTGTGACATAGGCCCTCAATTTAATATGTGACCAGAGTGCTTTTCTGCTTAGATATGGTCGACCTGTCTGGCTTCTGAAAGGCTATCAAGATGGCAATAGACTATTATCCGCGGTAGCTTCCGGACGCGAGGGCGCCGCAGTAGTTGTTGACGATACTTTGTTTAGTGACGATATACAGCCACTGGTAGTTTCTACTTCATTGATGCTATGGAAACTCCAATAGAGTCACAGGGTTCATTTCTGGTTCAATTCATTATCTTGATATACGGCTGTGAGAAAGCAAAACAAGTCCGGACTGTCCACACTATCTGCTAAAAGCACGGCTTATTACAGCACCGAATTCATATCAGTCTCCCAAATCCGAGTTAGCCCATGCTGATATCATCCTACGGACTTGTTTACTCTTGTCTGCTTTGAGTTCGTTGACTGTAGCCCATGGCAGTACGTCTTCGACTCCGCTCGACTGAACAAACTCCAAACATTGCCGCATCTTCTTGCCGAAATAATAACTGACTAACACCAAGACTCGGTCTCCAAACTAATTTTCTAGATCATCACTCCGCTATATCGTGCTTCCCCGATCATGATCGGGTCCACATATCAAAACAACGCTCTTGGCGGTTTGGACGTGTTACCTCGCTGATACATCTGGCGTTGGCGAACACATAACCAATAGGAGTAAATCCACGTTCCAGGCATGTGGGAAATAGCTTGATCGTCAACAGGGCTGGCTTCCTTTAACTGTGGGGGACCTGGACTAGTTACACAAGGATGGCGCGGTTGAGGAGACGCCACTGCTGTTGGTAGACTATCTCCGACGAGTTGTCTGCATCGTAATGCTTCTGATACGTTGATTTACGGGTTCCACATGGCTTAATGGTATCCACTGAATTGAATAGCGTTGGTAATTACTGACTCGGTGAGCTGAGGCTGTGGTTGTGGTGTTTAGCTAGTACAAAGTCGTGTTAAGCATAACTTGACATGTATAGGCGAAGTCATGATGGCCCAAGAATACGGATATACATTTCCATATCAATCCATTTTAATAATTGTTATCAACTGTGTATTTACTAGGGGCCGTGCGTACCTAGTGCAGGACAATACGTTGTAGTAACCAACGTCGAACCAACAGCTCACAAACACCAACACTTACTTGGCAATACGATATCCAAGTACTGACCGTTTTCGGTGAACAATGTCTTAAAATGCAATTTCATATATGCAATGCAATGCGGTTTGCACAATCTCTTGGCCTAGATCGTAAGGACTTACAGGCAAGATGCGTGGTCCAATCGGGGAAGTCAGGATGAGGCTCTGTAAGCGAATATTTGAACCAACATATCTGGTCTGTAAGCAAACATAGTTACACAAAACGTTACACAAGATGATTTTCAGCTCGTGGGCGTTGATAAGCTATGTCTTCAGGATACCGTTTAGAGTCTTTCTTTGTTCTTGAGAAAGGCTATTCAAACTGGATGTGATATGATATAACACGTTTTGTTCACCTTTTCTATCAAGTCAATAAACCCAATTCCTCGGTCCTTCTTAAACTGTGTGATACTTGAGGTCTTCCCATGACCTTCCATATGAGACATTTCTACTGTAGCTTGCACTTTGCTCGGCTTCATCGATTGCCTGCTTTAGACCGAGTACGCCACCAACCTGTTGTCTGCGAAATAACAGAATCTCAGCTATGATATCATGATATGAACGATAGTATAATGGGGTGATGTACGAGGCCTTCGTTTCCTTGGTGGCTGTTTCCGAGCTATTGCGGAGTCTAGACGGTGGTTCCCGAGTGAAGATATCGCGATACACACCCTCTTGGGACCATCCGAGTAGACGACAAACTGCATATGTGATATCTCAAAAGGTTCTTCCATTATGAGAAAGGCTCACAACAAAGCAAACATTGTAGTACAAGAGCTTTATGGAGCTCATTGGATACTTGTGCTATCTTCTCCTCTCTTGTGACTGATTGTGGTCTCACATACGCTTCGAAGATGAACTAGATCCATTGTGTCTTGATAGTTAGATGCAGCGTCTTTCGCAAATGGTTAGAATATCGCATATGGAGGTCCGAAAGAGCTTCGGGAGGAAGGTGATGAATGAGATATTGTGATGAGGCTTGCAGTCAATAAGGACGAGGCCGAAAGACCTCATAGAGACTGTAGTGATGAAGCTGTATAAGTTGGACGAGATGACCGTTCAGAATGAGATATTCATTAGATACACAAGCTCATTTTACCTGAATTCACTCATCTATCATATACTCACCAGAATCGTTCACTATCTTCAACTCATCATGTCTTCTATGCCTTATCATGCCCGGGCTTTTGACCCCATCTCTTCATTCTCCCTCAATCTGATACCGACACTCATACTCTTCTTCCTAACACCCTTCATCCTTCCACTCCTGGCCCGCCGTCTTCTTCGTTACATTTCATCCCCAACTTCCTTCAATGAGAAAACCTTCAACACTGGCAGCCCGTCCATTTCAAACCTCCCCCGTCTATCGGGCGTAGTCCCCTGGCTAGGCCACCTCATGGGTCTGACCATTGACAGCACCCGCTACATTAACAAGCTCATTGCATCTACTACAGCCCCCATCTTCACCATCAACATCCCCTTTGCGCGCATCACAGTCTGTCATCCAAGCATGGATCGAGTTCTATCTCGCCATGTCAACGATACTGGTCTTGCACAAGTTCTTGTATATGTTGGACCTCGTCTCTTCGGACTCAAGAGCGAGACTGTCAAAGCTGTGTTTGCGTATAATCCCCAGCCTCTGCATAAGCAGAAGTTTGGGCATGCTGAGAATATTGTTTCCTTGAATCAGCGCTCTAGCACTAATATCAGAGATCGAATTGCCAAGATGTCTGATGTTAGTGAGGTTCTGGTTGGCCGTTGGGTGTTTGAATTGACGGTTTCTGCTACGGCGAGTGCAGTATGGGGAGTTGCCAACCCCTGGAGCATGGATCAGGAGTTCTCGGAAGAATTTATGTAAGTCATTACTCAACTCGACGTACATGTAGACTTATGCTAACATATCGAAGGAAACTCAGCGAGACATTTGATAGTCTTGGAAGGCCCTTTCCCTGGCTCACAGCACACTCAGCCTGGAACTCCCGCAACTTCCTTCTGACCAGACTTCGCGAGTTCCACATGCAGCACCGCGAAGCTCGTGTCCAGACTACAGCTCATAGCATCAATGTCGTGGCTCATAGTGATCCCGACTGGGAGACCAACGCAGACTACTACCATATCGAAATGGTCACAGCTCTGGGTCTTCTTGCAACTACTAGCACTCTCGCGGTCTGGCTCACACGCCATCTCTTTACAGATCCTGAACTGGTTCAAGTCGTTCTCAAGGAAGTGCAACGGCTTAAGATGGTTGAAGGAGAAGAAAAGCTCCGACTGGACTTTGCCAACGTCCGCACTGAGTGCCCCTGGCTCATGGTATCTTGGTACGAATCCCTCCGTCTTCACATGACAGGCGTAGCAAGGATCGCCCGTCACGATTTCATGCTCAACATACCGGGCTCAGAACCCATTGCCGTACCTCAAGGCGAGATCTTCATGCTTCCAATGTGTGCATCAAACCTAGACGTCGACAACTGGGGTCCTGACGCTGCTGTCTTCAAACCCTCTCGCTTCATCAACGAGGCAGGTGAAGTTTCTGGTAATGCTGTACGCAAAGTCAGGGCTTTTGGAGTTGCAGGCAATATGTGTCCTGGGCGCGTTTTCGGAATGGATATCGTCTTTTCTGTGATTGCGACGATGTTGAGGACTTTTGATGTCGACGCTACTCCTGGGGCGAAATTCGGAGTTCCTACGCTGAGAGGAGGGTTTAATGTTGGGTTTGAGAGGTATGGAGATGATGTTAAGGTCTTGCTTAAGAGAAAGCATGTTGCTTAACTGTATTGTACAACTTGGCAGCAGATGGAGGGTAAAGATACACGCACTAGTTGTTCTGGGAGAGGAGATATACGAAGTAAACGAGCTGAAATGTCACGCAATCATATACAAATGTGTAGTTTTGTTGAGGATCAATCATCTCAAAATTCCGAATGATGAAAATCTGTTACCAGAAATTATTTGCTTTCATAACCGTGTTCCGTCATGGTAGAAGCTGGCAGCTGCATTTCTGCACCATTATCGTTAAGTCCCCGGTCGCAATCCTTCAATTGAGCGAGCTGATCATTAAGCACGGGGGGATGATGGATTGCTTCGAGATAGGTGAGACATTAGACTTGGGCTAACGACGAGAACACGGTTCAGTCTAATCGTATGCGACTTTCGGGGACAATATAACTTCCATCTGCTTTCAAAATCCGAACTCAGGTTCCGTGTCCCGTGATGGCTCCATAATTAATCAATCTTCCCGAATCCGTACCCGTTCCGTCCATCTCCATCGCCGCACGGCCCCGTCCAAAAAGCCTCCGACAAAAACGACCCATAAAAGCCTCCGAACGGGGGCCCCGCAAAACATCCAACCACTCCGTCCCCGTCTCACTCAATCTTACCTGATCTCAAACAAACATATAAACATACTCATTAAACACATAAATCAAGATGCATACAGCCCCTTCAACTCATCCAAATCAAGTCCGCTCAGCCTGCGAGCGCTGCCGGCGCCAAAAGCTACGATGCTCACGCCCTGTTGGCCCAGTCGCTTCATGCGCCCGCTGCTCCCGTCTCAACCTCACCTGTCAGCCCGGCCTACAACGTCGCGTCGGGCGCCCTCCTAAGAAAGACTTACAAGTGGTCGTTCATGAGCCCGCGGATGATGGTATGCAGTTTATACAAGGCCTACTAGACGACGCCCTATACACACAAGGCAATCAAGGCCCTTACAGCAGACGCGCCATCATCTCCTGTATCATCATCACCTTCTCCCTCATCGGGTGCTAAGTTGCCTACATCGGGAAGCGATGCTCCCCAGCTTCCCCCAGTTTTCGACTCGCCTACCATGTTCCTCATCATATCGTGTTACGTGCAGCTCATCCAGCATCTCGAGTTTATTCTCAAGATGAATCTCACCACTATCCAGGAGACACACCGCGATCTGATGGATGCAGCCCCCATGTCATTCGCCGACGTACCGCTGCTTGAGCCATCAACTCAATTTGTTCTATTCTCTGAGTTGCTTCGTCATGTTGTCACTCAAATTAATCTCCTCATCGGGTTCCCAAGCCCCTGGTCAAGCAAGAGTGCTTGGACGGGCTTGATGACGTCTCAGCGGTACAAGGATATGCTAAACTCCGAACTGGGTGCTGTTGAAGATGGCTGGACGATGCGGCCCAATAAGCTGTTGGATTTGAACAGAATCACCAAAGGCATGCTTGAGGAGCTCACCATGATGGGGGTCTACTAAGGACCATTGGGGGCCCCGAAAGCATAAGAGACGAAATAATTTGGCCACTTTATGTCAGCTCAGACTAGCACTTTGACTACTTGATTTCGCAGCCTAAGCCGTAGGCAATTCGTAGGTGTATTCTCTAAAACTATTCTAATCTTTTAAACGACAACACGAAACTCCCGCCCAATGCTCGCATTCCTCATAGGGTCATAGAAAAGGTGAATTCGTATCTGTTGCTGCCACACGCGTCGAAGACGAACGGATAACGGACTGTTACTTCGTACGGCAGTGCGATAGGGAGACTTGGTCCCCGGGGCAGTATCCGAGGCCTTTTCTTATTTCTGCCCTTCTTATTAACTGGTGCCACGGGAGGCTCAATGCGCCACTGGCACGCCAGGACTCCAAATTTGACCTTTTCCGGTCCCTTGTGTTTGCTGAGTATGCTCGCTTTGGCATACTTGATAAATTGTCCTTGTAACCAAGACTTGCAATCAAGAACACGAGAACTGATCTTCCAGTTTTGCTCGTCGTTCACTTCGAAAAAGCTTCTGTTTCCACCCTCGAATTTGGAAGTTCCTCGTGCCACTACCGTAGCGTCTGCTCCAGCTGCGGTTTGAGACTTGGGTAGGATCAAATAGTCAACAAAGTAGAACTCCTCCAAATTAGGAAGATACTGTGCCAGAAATCGGTATAGGTGCTTCGGATACGTGAGGTTGCCGGGTATATCGTGAAGCTGACCACAATGGGGGCATCGTTGTTGCACTTTTCGCTCATTCCATTTGTGGCAATACCTCATAGCGACCTTGCGTATCTGGTCCAGCTCCGGGCAATTCAAAGCCTTGGTGAAGCAAATTTCGTTTTCGTAGCAATCGGAAGGGAGGTATTCTAGGTAGATAACATCTGACAGGTTGAGACTCACAAGCCTTCCAGAATGCAAACGAAAGGCCGTTGATCGATTCACTAGGCTTCTTGCTATAGAGGCAGATTCATTGCACGTAAGCGTCAATTTGGCGATCTGCTTGTGCAAGGTGGTATAATGGGAGATATCGGCTTGAGTGGGGCAAAGAGGCTCCAATGTTGCCTGCATGGGAGGCATGGGAGGCTGAAGTTTTTCGTTTTTGACTTCCAGCGTCATAGGATCAGTTTCTTCGTCTTCAGAGGCAGCCGGATGATACGACTCTTTCATCCACCATCTTCTAATGCCTGTTTCGGGAGTGATCTTGAGGAAGTGGATTCCCGGGGTGTCGAGGGTATTTTGCCATATCTGCGCTCGTATTTCCGGTGGCAGGCGGGCAAAGGGTAAGAAATCGCGATAGTGTTCAGGGATCTCAAATTTGAGAGTTTGCGAGGAAATGTGTAGCTGGTCGACGATGGGAGTTTGGCTCGCTTGGGCTCCGCTATCAAGATTAAGAGCAGTCATGATAGCTGTGGGCCATGAGCTTATCGGTATCTCGTGGTCATGAAGGAGGGGTAGAGAGAGAGCGAGAGAGTGACGTGGGAAAAGTGAACGAGATGCAGCAAAATAAAGCGCAGAATCGTGGAAAACAAAAAGGCGAGTAGTAGCGAAAGATGTAAAGTACTTATTGATGGTCTCGAAAAGTTGATAAGGTGAAGTTGTAGAAATGGTGGAAGGTCAGTTGCACTGGCAGCAGCTTGAGGTTGGAGCCTTCCAATCGGCAGACAGCCGGCAGCAGAAGGCGCAAAGGGTAGACTGAGGCTGCCATAATAATGGAAGGTAGCCTACCTACTACCTTCTGGTCTAAACAGGCATAAGGTGATCGGATTATTTCGTCTTCCCTTTTTATGCTCGAGAGGTGCACCTACCGTCAACATCAATCTACCAAAAATATAGCTGCTATTTGTTCCTACCCAGGTACCTAATGAATAAGAGACGATTTAAAATATCAGTGTGCCAGTTGTCAGTTATTTTTCAACGTGTCGTTCGCGACTGGGGACCTTTGAGTGGTCACCTGCCGATCTTATCATGTCCGCGTGAATGGCTTCACCGATGGACGACCCAGTCAGAGCTATAGCGTTAACTAGGTATGCAAAAGGGTTTTGTGAGTTTAAGATAACTTCAAGACTATTGCTCAGAAGTTAGAACTACCCACAAGAGGTTAATTATAATTATACAGTCTCAGTCTTGTAAGACAATATCGGATCGGTCTTGTCTTGTAAGTACCCATCCCACTCGGCCCCACACTCTGCATGACAACGCCGATATGGCTGACGCCAGCTGCGATATACTGCGACATCTGCACCTCTTTTTTCTGCTGTAAACCCGACCATCTCGAGCTTCATTTTCAAGTCCATTTCGGAGTTTACATGATGGCGAATAGTATAAATATTGTGGCATGTTTCCACTTGAGGGAACTATATAGCAACATCATCACAATCACAATCATAAACACACTCAACACGGCTTTCAAAACATTACCATAACACTTTTTTAATTCTTTAAAGTGATATACTCTGATACTTAATTACAATGTCTCCCCACACTGTTTCAACCACTGCCAACGACCTCGTCAACGAATATGCAGACATCATCAAGGGAAAGATCATCCTCACAACCGGTGTAACACCCAATAGTCTTGGTGGCACCTTCATTCAAGAGACGGCTTCCAAATCCCCAAGTCTTCTCATCCTCGCCGGACGCAGTGCCTCCAAGCTCCAAGACATTGCCTCAGCTATCACCAAAGACTATCCCGACGTCAAGACTCGCAATCTCATTGTAGACCTTGGCTCTTTGGCTTCGGTGCGCAAGGCTGCTGAGGAGGTCAACAGCTGGGAAGATGTGCCTAGCATTGATGTTGTTGTGAACAATGCTGGTGTTATGGCTATCCCTTACTCCAAGACTGAGGATGGGTACGAGAAGCAGTTTGCCATCTGTCATCTTGGGCATTTTCTTCTTACGAACTTGATCATGGATAAGATCTTGGCTTCCAAATCACCTCGGGTTGTCAACATCTCGAGTAATGGACACAGTCTTGGCCCTGTCCGCTTTGCGGACCCTCACTTCAGTGTAATCATTATCCCATTCTTCAACCTTAATAATGCTAACAAATTCAGAACGGTGAGACTTACAATGACTGGTCTGCCTACGGTCAAGCGAAAACTGCCAACGTCCTCTTTTCTGTGTCCCTTGCTCAGAAGCTAGGAAGCCGTGGTCTACAGTCTTACAGCGTGCACCCAGGCCTCATCACTTCAACTGGCTTGGGAACACATCTTGACTTTGCCAGCATGGATGCTGACCTCGGAACCTTCAGTAAGTCATCCACCTCATCAATTACCCTCATGCCCCAAACTAACAATCATCAAGTCAAAGCCCACCGTGAGAGAGGAAACTCTGAAGGCTGGAATTTTATTCCCACCGTCCCTGTCGAGGTCGGCGCAGCTACACACGCGTTTGCCGCCTTTGATCCAAACATCAAGGGTAAGAAAGACACCAGTTACGAGGAATACCCGATGCTAACTACTCGTAGCAAGCAACGGTGCTTATCTTCTGGAAGCCAGAGTCTCAGACCCTTATGTCGACACCATCAAATCTTGGGCGCGAGACCCCATCGAAGCTGAGAAGCTTTGGAGACTGAGCGAGGAGCTTGTTGGACAGAAGTTTGGATATTAATCAAATGATATTAGGCTCTGCTTTGGAGTACTAAAAGTGTTGGATCATAGATATATAGATGATTGTAAATGATTTGTTCCTTTATCAATTTTGCGGTTCAAAGTTGTTTTTATAGCCCCTTTACATCACAAAATACTTGGTTCTAATTTGAATTCAAAGGAGGTGCTTGTACTGTTGTTTGAATTGCTTCATACACTCGGAAGTGTTGATCTATATCGAAGTACCAAATCCATCTATCCCTGCGTTTTATCCATAACACCTGGGTATCCGCCTATCCCGACGCCAAGAAATCACAGCCTCTATATAACAGCATAAATCATCCCATCGTAAATACCAAAACTCCATCTAATTCTGCCCTGTCATACGGATACCCCACTCCTGCATCACCGTGGGCTCCTGCACCGCACCGCCCGGCGTACCGCTTAACCACGCCCGACAAGCCTCCAAGTGCGCATACTCAGCTTCATCCTCACCCCTCAAACTCCTCATCTTCACATCCGCTACTTCAAGCACGCTTCGACCTGCCGCATCACGAGCGTGCACATTCGCGCCGCTATTGACAAGTTGCTTGACAGCTAGCTTGTGACCACAGCGGACTGCGATATGTAGTGCTGTCTCGCCCGCTCTGTTGCGCGCGTTGACGTTTGCACCGGCTTCGATAAGCTCTTTGATGATCTTAAGGCCGACAATGTGGTCATCATCTTCCGGCAGTTGGGCGGCGAAGGCCATGAGTGGTGTGTTGCCTTGCAGGTCATAGTGGTTTGGGTCAACGCCGGCTACTATGAGATTTTGTAGCACTGTTCGGCGAAACTCCAACTTATCAGCGCTTGAATCGGAGTATTTGTTGGCCTTGTCTCTTCTTCTTTTTTGGGGGTTTGGCAAGCCCTCCTCATCCAGACCATACTTTTGCGTAACGCTGGGTGAGCTCAGCGTGGCTGCAGCGAGACAGTGAAATCCGTTGCGGCCATGTTCATCTTCAGATAGAGGAGCGTTCCGAGCGGCACGGATGCTCTGGAGTAGCCGTGCTTCTTGTTGTATATCATTTGTATGGTAAGGGTCGGCACTCTCTTGTTGCAATATATGAATCGGCGGGTCAATGTCCATGGTTTGGGTATACACCCTGTTGATCCCTATGGGATGCTCAGGAGGTGCTATGTCGGTAGGCATCATGCCGAAGGCGTCTCTCCTCTGGAAATTTGTAGGACCACAAAGGTGGAATAAATGCTTCCGCAGATCCATTGAGGCGTTGTTAATAAGGAGAAGGTGTGAAAACGAACGACCATAGTGATCGCGGGCACTAAAGTCGAATCCTTTCTGAGCCAGTATGTCGAGGAGATTTCGCAAGGATCCGCTTTGGAACCAGCAAGTGTGTAGAACGTGTAGAATCGTTTGACCAGCCGTGTTCTGGGCGTTGAGGACATCCGTGCTGTGGCATAGTCGAATCGCTTGAAAAAGGTCGTCGTGAAAGAACCTCGCCGCCATAAGATGGAAGACAGTGTGGCCGAATTGGTCACGTTCTTCAAAAAGGCCATCATTGACAGCAGCTGAGGCGGCGTTAATTCCAATCTGCGTAAGGCCTTGTACTGTTATCCAGGCCGGTTCTTGGAGTTCCTCGATAGGACGGCAAAAGCATGCTTTTCTCATATGCTCCTCGGCGTTTTCGAAACATGTAGATTGGTTTGAAGCGACTTGATCGATACATAAGAAGTTGCTAGGCATGTAGTAAGGGCCGTTGGGCAGGGATATGGGTGCGTCGCGGTCGTTGAGCCAAGAGGTCATACTTGGCTCCTCATCCGAGATGGGCGAGAGATCTGATCCTTGTCGGTTTAGAGGCGCCGTATATCTCTTGATAAGTCGTTTGACTGTGTTGACATATGGACGTCCATAGTCTTGCACCAAGCTTTTAAAAGTCCCCGTCGTGCAGTCTGTCGATGTAGTCATGAATGTTGATCTCTGTAAGAAGTTCCCGAAAGTGTTTCTCCCTTCTTGCTCCTGAATTTGAGCGGTAGATCTGTTTGGAGCATTCTGCTGAACTCGGGGATACTGGCTGAAAGGCGGCACCTCGAGTGAGGCCCTCGTATGATTCCTTATGAGATGGGGGGTTGGGACGGCATCGAGAGCTGGAACTGTCGCCGAAGCACCCAGTGTTGGAGATGGAATGGTGCCATGGCCTGAATTGGAACGGATAGGTGAGATCGACAACTCATCTAGTCGCCGCGCCATATCTTGTTCAGTTCTAGGGTGAAGCCATCGCGGTTGCTTGTTAAGCATGGCATTAAGAGTCTTGTGTGCTGAATCCATACTATGCACATAATGAGCATCAACCCAAACGCAAGGAATCGGGAATCACATACCCAGGCACAGAATCTGGAGATTTGGCATGTACAACAGACACTATCCTTTCCAAAGGAAGTGTTGTGTAAAGATAGAGCCGAGACATTTTGCGTCGTGATGATGAGTTCCATAATGGTGGTCTGCCTGTTGTGGTGTTGTTTGAGCCGCTGGGCGAGGCGGATGATACAGGCACTTGAAGGCCTGGCCCAAAGGGAGATGTCGCGCTGTTGTTCATTGAGCTGGGTGTTGAATCGATGCCACTTATCTAACTAGCGACAACGATAGTGGAAAAAAGGCAACGATATCGGAATTGTTCAATCAAAAGATGACTTGCTAGTGCAGCCTCGTACTGTCAGAAAATAACACAAGGCTTTCATCATACAAAGTACGGGAGACACATGGAAGCTTATAAGTCAGCTCCCTCTCGTGAAACGGCCAAGATGTTGGTTGACCAGAGGCAGTGAATGTGTTGTAGTGTGGTGAAAGTGCATTCGGCTGGCCCCCAGAACAGGCCGGGCCAGGGAGTTAATACCTTGGCATACAGACCAGATAGAAGTGAAGAGAGCTCTCAGTTGTAGGCTGAGCTGACATGGAAGTTTGGAATGGGTGTCTGCGGGCCGTTGCTGCGCCCCATGGCTCGCAGGAGGCCTGCTGGGAAAAATGCCAAAACGGGTGGTTTAGTGAGACATGAGGTGCTGTAACTGGATAATCTGAGTAGCCAAGTCCATAGCGAAACTTAGATGCCGCTTTCCGGTGCATTGACGTGATGTGAGTTGTTAAACTAGCTTACAGATAGATTAATTGATCTAATCTTTGTGGCTGATAAAGATGGAGTTGTAGATTCAATCTTTGAGCTTCAAGAGCTGTAGCTGTAGGTACCTATGGAACTAAAGCTGAAGCCGTTACAGTGGAGGTCGGGTATCTACGATAGTGGTTTACAGCGGGGTTACAGCAATAGCCCATGGAAGCTACTGTGACCATAGGACATTTCAGCATCAGGTTGATCAACACCAAACCTCACAACAACTATCAAATTATATGACGGAAATGATGGACAGTAGCCTTAGAGCCTCTTCTCGTCATTACTCAATTGCACTTTGAGAAGGACTTTGGTCGTGTGCCTGTTATGAGTGGAACGGAGACAGAGGCGCAGCTCTCATGACGGCTGTGCAACTTGTGGCTCTAGGCACAAAAGAGCCTGGTATTGCGCCACAAGGCTTTTCGGCAACACCATCATGCCAAGTTCTATCCGCATATTCAATTATGCTCCCTCATTTGATAACCTTCATTCAATAGATCGTTCTCATAACCAGTTATTCTTATGATTGGAGGTCTTAGCTATCGTAACTTGACTCGGACTTGGGTCCACTTGCTGAGACTTGGGAGTCATGACAGCCAGCTCTTATAGCCTTGACTATCAAGACTGATGGATGCGTCTCAAAGTGCTACTTCTTACTGCTACTATCACTCACGCCGAAAATAAAAATGATCTACATCCACTAGCCACAGAGTCTAGACTTGTCATCCTCCATCCTGATCCAAAACGTCTCTCACCTGCCAAGCGCCATGTATGTCATCAGCCCTTGCATATATCGCCTTATTCGTGAAACAGCCGCGCCCAGCTGTGTCATCCGCCCCTAAATATTGATGTTCTCCCAAAATAAAGAGGCGAAAACCATCGTTAATTCTCAACCATCATGACGCCATATCTTTCAAGCCTGGGGGTTGAAAGCTTGACACCACACAGACCCTCATGATCGACGAGGTACGTACTTGAAAATGTATGCTGTCCGAGGTATTGCGGGAGAACAACCCGTGATAACGAAGGGTAGATAGGCTAGACTAGAGTGACACAATGTGAAGCATTCGAGGGGGGGTCTGCGAATTGCCCTTTGTTTCTATCTGGGGGAACCAATCAAGCTTACTCTGAAGCTCATGATGCATATACATCACACCACTACAGAGTCTATCTTTGTTTGAACGACTCACATCCAAACGAACCCTTCCCTTCCAACACAATCATGTCTTTCTTTGTAACAGTAACAATTCACCAATGATTCACTCACCGTAAGTGAAGCCACACTTCCACTTCAAAACACGCCATCTTCTGGAACTCCTGCACGCCCCTCTTCCCGCATTCCAGTCAAAACCGTCTGTCGTCACAAGCCACCTGTTTGACTTTGTCTCTGCCGAGTGTCCCCAGAGTTTTCCAACGACCTGGATTAAAAGGTCCACCTATTTTCATCCTCCCTCGAGGGTCCGCTTTGTTCTAGCGTCGTTCCACATTGTATAAGGCGATGAGGAGATAGAGTTTGCAACAGTCACCGCTTGTGACCACAAAGAAAAACGGTTATGATGCACGTGATAACGTCTAGTCTCCAAAGCAGGTTGGGGTCGAGTTCAGCTCGACTTGTTCATGAGTGGAATGGGGTAACAAGCATATTGACTTCGGAAGCGAGAGGAAATGAGTTTAAAGTCATGAGTAAATTAATGAGATGGTATCTACAATGATGAGAAATGAGACAATGATGTATCCAAAATCGTAATCGTTCTTCTACCACTATTGTACTTGGCAAGTGCCGAAGTTATCTAAATCATACTATATACATAGTGAAGCTTATTATGTTGTTATAAAGAATAAACAGCAAAGGAAGATTTTATGTTCCATGATGCATTTACAGGAGAACGGCAAAGATACCGGCAGCGGCGACAGCCATCTCGACACCGAAGCGAGAGGCACCAGCGGTGACCTCGACGGCGGGAGCGGTGCCAGTAGGCTGGTGGTAAGGGACGGTGGCAGAAGGCTGGCTGGGAGCGGGAGCCTTGTAGCCGCTGTCAGTCTCGGCAGCAGGAGGAGCAGGGTAAGGCTTAGCGGGAGCCTCGGGGTGCTCAGGGTGAGCAGGCTGCTCGGGCTTGGCAGGAGCCTCGGGGTGCTCGGGCTGGGCGGGGTGCTCAGGCTTAGCAG
>JABKKP010000177.1:0-106633 GCA_013624355.1 Fusarium caatingaense
CCCTTCCCTCTGTCTGTTCTGCTCTGCTCTCACTGAGTCTCCCCTCTCTGAGTCCCCTCATGACCGGTCTAGCCACACCTTTTCCATACCCCATGACTTGTTTACGCTCACCGCTCTTCTTGAAAATCCATTATTTGAAGCTACCGGCAGCACTACCAAGTTGAATTGGATTAACGAAAAGTAATTGATCTCTGGAATATCACAATTTCCTTTGGTCTTACAAAACAAACAAAACAAACAGTGACAAAACAGGACAAGACAAGACGAGACGCGCCGTTGGAACGCCAGGAAATTAGTGGCGACAATTATTATTTACATAGACCCTTGCAGAAAAACGAAAACAGTCACAAGCCCCACGTGGCTGACCAGTAATCTCCGGTCCTTCCCTTCCCTGTTCTGTCCGTGTCGCGTCAAGTGAGTGACCTAGACCACCAAAACTTCAAGCAGGCATCAAGCCCCTTGCCAGTTGAATCTTCAACTTTACACGCACTATTATTTGACCTCGTCCTTGGGTTGCCTAGGTAATAACCAAAATCTCCCCACTCTTGACCATCAATCGTATCATTCACTAATACAATACAATGTACAACAGCTTCGGTTCTCGTTAGAGTCAGGATATGCCTCTACAAAGCCGACTCAAAGTACCAGGGGTAGCAACAACTGCCAAAGCTCCAGAGCCTGTCGTCCGTGAGCGTGACGTCTCAGATTGGGAAGTCTTCACTGACGAAGAATCTGAGAGCGACGCATCGCAAAACACTGTTGACTTCGTCGTCCCTCCCCCTCCTTACAAGGTTGACGACCCCAGGCCTGTCTTCAACAGGCCCACGTTGGGTAGACCGCTTACGGACAGGCCTATAGTAGAGAGGCCTGTCCCAGAAAAGCGTCAATCCTCATGGCGGTCATGGCTTAAGCGGGACACAGTTGTTGTCCCTGAGCAACCGGAGGAACCTCTACGAAGTGAGAAGAAGGTGAAACGTCATCGGGCTGACCCCGAGGCTGAGGAGCGAGATGCTCGAAGGTCAGAACGTCGTCGCCGACACAAGGAGCATGAGGAACGTGATCGCGTTGAGAAGGAAGTTCGTGAGAAGGAACGTCGTACTCGTGAGAGAAGTCGAGAGCGAGAGGGCAGTCCAAGCCGACACAGGCGGTCTAAGCGACGTGAGGGGGATGAGAAGGAAGTGAGAAGCGATGAAAAGGAATCTCGCCGGCTCTCACGGAAGCTCGGTGGTCGCAGCGATGATGATTATGAGATGGCCAGAGAAAGGCGTCGCGCCGAGAGAGATCGTCCTCCCATGGAGAAGCGACACTCAACGTCTTACTCAATCAGACATCGTACTCATGATGTCGGTGAGAAGGAAAGGCGATCATCCCGCGTCGAGCCTGAGAGAAGACATTCACATCACATGAGCAGTCGTGAGCCTTCACGAACTTCGCGAAAGGAGATTCCCCGATCACCTGAGGAGGACATGGAGCGAGAGGCTCGACGCGCTGAGCGTGAGCGACGACGACTTCACAGCGAACGCAAGCCCTCAACTCCCATGAACATGAAGGGCAGCGATTCAGACCATCCCGAGAAACTACGCTCTCATACAAGAAGTGCCGACCCCAATGAGAGACGTGAAGAACGACGTCGGGAGAGACGCAGTAGCCAAACACTCAACCCGATGGAGAATGAGAGTCGACGTCATCGACACCGGGACGATCCCACAAAGGTTTCATCAAGGAGGACAAGCTCTGACCCTGAGAAGGAGAGACTGAAGATGGAGGAGAAGCAACGTGAGAAACATGAGGAACGTGGCAGAGAAAGAGAACGTGAGAAGGAGAATGAGCGCGAGAGACAGCGCTTGGAGATCAAGAGGCAGGCCGAGGAGAAGCTTCGCATGGAGGAAATGGAGAAGCAGCGCGAGAAGGAGAGGTTAGAAGAAGCGAAGAGGGCTGATGCCGCCAGGCGCGCTGAGGAGAAGGCTCTTGAGCGTGAACGGCGAAAGGCCGAAGAGAAGAAGAGGGCGGAAGAAAAGAAAGCCGAGGAGAAGAAGCGTCTTGAAGAGAAGAAGAAGCTCATCGAGGAGAAGCGACGGCAAGAGGAGAAGAGAAAGCGCGCCGAGAGCAAGCGCAAGGCCGAGGAGCGTGAGCGCGAAAGACTCGAGGAGGAGAAGAGACTTGAAGAGGAGCGACGTCTCGAAGAGGAGCGCAAGATTGAGGAGCGAAAGCGTGCTGAGGCTCTGCGCAGAGCTGAGGAGAAGCAGAAGGCTGATCAGATGCTCAAGGAGCGCAAGATCGCTGACGCTAGAAGACGGACCGAAGAGAAGGCTGCCGAGCGAGAGAAGCGCGCTGCTGAGCGCAAGGAGAAGGAAGCTCGTCGCGTTCACCGCAAGCAGGTCAAGGAAGACCAGAAGCGACAGGAAGCTCTCATCGAGGAGCAAGCGTACGTAGACCCCTCCATCATCCCCAGAATCACCACTGACCATCAAACAGAGCCAAGCCTGCTATCATCCCTAACAAGTGGCCCGCTCCCGGCGCCCGTCTCGGTCCTGGCCTAGGACCCATGCGATTCTCAGCTGCTCCCGCAGCAGCACCACCTGCCAGGAAGCCTGCGCCTCTCGTTGATGACAGTGACAGTTCAGACAGCGATAGCGACAGCGACAGCGGCGTTGACTAAGGAACCAGTCCCCCTGATATGATGTATGCGGCGTTTAACGGATGATTTTGACGGACCAAGAGAAGGGCTCTTGGTGTATGAACTACCTACAACACAACCACTCCACTCTAATGTCGGGATGAAAGAATGCCTGACGAATTATTATTATTACCGACTAATCTGCTCGGAGAGAGCATCTATACCCTGACTACAGATGTAGTCCCAACTCCACTCAATACTCTAACTCAACTCTACTCAACTCACGCTCAATATGAGTCCATGAGTTTAATACGAACATGAACGAATCTGACCAAGAACTCTGTCTCCTGATTGCATTGTGAACTATTTGTGACAACTACTTGATCATGACCGCACCACCATCAACAACAAGATCCTGACCCGTAACAAACCCAGCATTAACCATATACTCCACTGCCATTGCAATATCCAAAGGTCTTCCCGCACGATTCGTAAGATGATCATCCACATCCTTATCCTCATTTAAATCCGCCCATTTAACGCCCTTCTCATCACCCTCCTTGGACTCATGTGTAGCCTTGATGCGACCCGGCGCAACGAGATTTACACGGATCCCCCAGTGCTTTAGACTGACAGCCATACTGTGTGTAAGACCCAAAAGACCGGATTTGGCAGATGCGTAGCCTTCTTGGTTGGGATCGCTTTGCATTGCGCGGAAGGAGCCGATGTTGATGATACATGGTCCTGCTGTGCTGTGACTGTCCTCCGTGACAGGCTCGGTATCTTTCTCATTCTTCATGAAAGGGAGACAAGCTTGCGATACAGCAAACGGGGCGGTGAGGTTTGTATCGATATACGCTCGCCACTGATCCAACGTCTCGCGATCAAGCATAGTCTTCCCATCCTTCCAATGCGGCGAAGCAATACCGCCATTGTTAATCAACACATCAATCCTGCCTCCCAGAAACTCGGCCGCTTGCTGAACCTTCTCAAAGATCTCATCCGTATTCCGCAAATCACAAAGCGCCGAGTCCACAAGTTTAGAATCGTAGTAAGATTTCAGATGAGTGCGCGTTGTGTGTGTGAGTTCCTGCTCATCGATGTCAAGGATGAAAACGCGATAGTCTTTCTCGAGGAAGTATCGAGCGAGAGTACGCCCGATACCGCGGGCACCTCCGCTGACGACTACTGTTTTAGGCATTTTGTAAGAGTGTTGATGCTGTCTGCTCGAGGTCTGCTAGCGACACATGTGGTGATAAAGATGCCTGCAATGCGTACTTAATAAAGTGTTGATGTTGGAGTGAGGTTGTTGAGGACGAGGATGACGGGTAGAGGGGACATCATGAGCACGTACGGAAGACGTCACAAGCTACGTCATGAAGTCCATTTTTTCATGGAGGTTTAGATGCATCACGATAAGAACTTATCTCCATGCATATGAGGCGTATTATGTCGGACTGTGACGAGATGATGGTGGTCTGATTGAGTGGACAGAGTAAGAATGTCTGGCGCTCATGACACTTTTGTCATTATACACGTAATTGAGGTTATTCAACACCAAAGTTCAAGATACAGATGGCAGTTAAATTTAACTTTGCGCGAACATCAAATGAGTTGGAAACAGCCTTTTCAACGGTTTTTTATGATATTTCAACGACGTTGACGCTGAAAATGCTGAGGTTGGCTTTTGTCAAGGGGTCTTAGTGTAGTCCAGCGGACTCGCCTCCAACAACCCCGCTACAGCAGTCATCAGATTGTTCATCTTCCGTAGTATAGTGGTCAGTATGCAAGCTTGTCACGCTTGAGACCCGGGTTCAATTCCCGGCGGGAGAGATCCAGCCACCTGCAAAATGCAGGTTTTCTTTTTTTAATGTTTTTCTCAAATCGTGTTAAGCAATCGAATTTCCATCCACGTCATTTTTTGTATCTGAATCTGAGGGATCTGAGATAATGTTTCTCTCAGCGCTCGAACATAATGTAGGGAGCAACGTAATGTCGAGTTGTCTCTCTACAGCACTGCCACCACATGTCCGTCTTGAGTTGCACAGCCCAGTGGCCTCTTCGCCGGCTACGTACCATGATCTTACTCCTCCACCGCTGGTTTCCGCAACAAATGCCAGAAATGTAAGAGGCCTGTGTGGCTGTGCTGAACGTGCAAGAAAGATTATTCGTTGCAAGAGACGGTGCAGACAGCCTCACTAAATGCAGCCAAGCCAGCTGAATCAACATTTACTGCATGTACGAAGATCATTCTTGCCCAAATTCCCGATGTATCACAAGTTGCTATCTGCGTTGAAAAATAGATATAATTCGTCTCATCTTCGTTATTGCCCTCTAGTTGCATACTTCGATATTCTTTTCCAACACAAGACCAAATCTCGAAATACCACCGTTTATCAAGCTTGCTTGCTCGGTTCATTATGTTGTTTCAATACCCCGAAAAGTTGAATAACGATTCGTTTCGCATTTTCACCCTCAACCCCGGACAGGAGAAAGACGGACTCCAGGGTTCTCTAGAAGCATACCGCCTTGATGCAGCTCCGGAATATGAGGCACTCAGTTACGAATGGGGAAAAAGGTCTGAAATGAGGTTCATGAAGTGCAACGACTACGGGTTCAAGATTACACAGAATCTCGATATAGCCTTGCGCCGCCTGAGGTTGACCGATAAGCCCCGCGCTCTTTGGATTGACCAAATATGCATCAATCAGGATTCATACGACGAGCGTTCTACACAAGTCAGCATCATGAGATTGATCTACTCCAATGCCGCCATGGTTGTTGCATGGCTTGGTCCAGCGGATACTGAAGCAGCGGATTCCCTGAAAAGTCTCCTTACTGCCTTGAACAACTTGCAAGAGTATTCTTCTGAGGAGAAGCACTTCCCAGATGACGATCACTTGGCGACGTTGAATCTTCCCCGTCGAGACTCAAGAGCTTGGAACGACTTGAACTTGATGCTAGATGTCTCATATTTCTCAAGGGTGTGGATTATACAAGAACTAGCAGTATCGTCCAAGTTCCAACTGCTATGGGGAGATATTACAATTTCCGAAGACGAATATGAGTCACTAAAAAATAAGATACTGTTTCTCTCTATGACCCAATCAGATGGAAAAGAAAGTTGCCCCGACATCAGGTGGAAACCAGTTCCTTTTAACTTTCTTGGGAAGGAAAAATGGGATGATAAGGACCTTTTGGAACTTGTTCAATTGGCGTCAGGATCCAAGGCGACATACCAACAGGACAAGATCTACGCATTAATCGGGCTCGCGGGTCAACGACATTACAATGTACAGCCAGACTATTCCAAGCCTGAGTCTGAAGTATTCGCGGACTTTGCTACAAGGGTTATATCTACAAACGAAAACCTGGATATTCTGAACCATGCGTATGTGGAAGACCCGAATGAGCCAGAATGTTCCCCTCTTTGGGCACCGAGATGGCAGACTGAGGACAACGCAATTGGCTTTCTCCACCGGGAATTCAAAGCGACGAAAGACTCGAAGGCTGCAATGAAGCCATCGCGAGGTGTGAATCACCTTGAGTTGAGGGGCTTGGAAGTTGATGTGGTGAAAGCTGTGCATCATCGATCACCGTCACCGGAAGTACATCAAGATGTCGCGGATGCCTTGGAAATAATTGAGAACAACAAGGTCTCTTTCGAAAAGACATACAAATTGGATGCCATCAAGGTTATCATCCTGACTATGATGGCCGGTCGAGAGATAGATGTTCTTTGGGTATCTCATCCCAAGCGTCCCAAAGACGAATCCTACCTCGACAACTTCATTGCATATGCTGCCATTGTCTTGACGTCAACAGGCTACGATCAAAGACTTTTTGAGCTTCTAAACCTTGCATTAAAAACTAGGGGGATCACATCCATAGCTCAAGATGAGCCAAATATGGCCTCCGAGGACAAAGCAACCTTGGATTATGTTAGGAGAAAATACCCAGATAACCCAGTGTGCTTATCTGCTACCCAGACTTTTATCACGATAATGAGGCTTTCCCTCGAGAATCAGGGATGGCACAGATTCATAGGAGCAACCTCAGTTTCTCACGACCACAACTTCTTCATTACGGAGAAGGGTTATGTTGGTGTCGGCCCTCGTTGCATGAAGGCAGGAGACAAGGTGTGCGTTCTCTTCGGTGGTTCAACTGCATATGTTATCCGACCAACATCTACAACAGATGAATACTTGTACCTTGGACCAGCTTATGTTCATGAGATCATGGATGGGGAGGTGATTGATGCTTGGGAAAAGGACAAGGGTTCTAAGCATCAAGAATTCCAGGAGAAGTTCTTCAAGCTCTTGTAACAGGATTCTCTTTCTCTGATACTTTGTATAGCTCTTATCCTAAATCTTTCTACACTCTAAATCTTTGGCTCAAACTCACGGTAGTCTTTCACATACAGACTCTCCCCAGCACTGTCAACATCCTCCACATTCGCAATGATCGAGTCCTCCAGACTAGTCCAACCAGGGCGACCAAGGTCCTTCAGCAGCTGCTCAGCCTTGTCTCTAGGCTCAATCTCATTTGCATCCTCTCCATCTTGGAAGTTCTCAGGGAAGGTCTTCTCGGGGTAGTGCTTTCTAAGGATATCTAGAACCTGGTTCCAGTTGAAACGACCCGCGAAGCCGAAGATGCGTTGATCTTTGACGTGGTCGAAGATGGCGGCGGCGACGTGGAGTCGTCCTGTGTCATCGACGTCGATGAAGTATTCTGTTCGTAGTCAGCATGGAGGTGAGTCTCTGGGTGTTCGTGAGACTTACGAGGTACGACGACATGATGGACGTAGGCTACCTTGCCTTGATAGAGCATAACAGGCATACCGGAGCTACTCGGGTAGCCTTGGTTGACAGTGTCGATAGACTTACCCCAGTTGTAGTTGGGCAACACTAGAATTGATCAGCAAAGTCCCATCGTGATTCCTCGAGGAGATCTCACCAGTGTTGACAACTAGCTCAGGCTTCTCATGTTGGTGTTCCTTGTGGTACTTCCAAACAGCCTGCTCCGACTGGACCTTGCTGGCAGCATAAACAGCACCTGATCTCTTAGTGGTGTATGGAGGATCCGCCCAAGCGATCTTGACAGCACCTTCAGACCAGCTTTCCTCATTGACCAGCGTGTGAGGCTTGCCGGGAACCGAAATGGTCGCTGCGCTAGATGAAGAAGTGAGTACGAAGCGCTTGACGCTTGGGACGCTGTATGCGACCTTCAGCGAAGCCAGAGCTCCGTCAATGGCTTCGGGGATGACCACGTTGGGATCAGGGTTGAGAGACATGTTGGAAGCGGTGTGTGCGATCACAGAGACACCTGGAATTATCATATCAGTGTCGGTCCATCAAGGAATTGTCACAAAAGTTACCCTCTGCAACCTCCTTCAAGGCATCGACAGAAGCCATATCCTCTAGCTTGACAAGCTCAAAGTTTCCCTGTCCATATTGCTTATCGAAAGCAGCCGAGAGCCAGGCATTCTTCTCAGTGTTTCGAACAGTACCGCGGACCTTGTAGCCAAATTCAAGAAATTGTTTGGCCACGTGAGAGCCGAGAAGTCCGTTGGCGCCTGTAACCAGGACGATGGAGCCTTTGGGCACAGCTGGGTTATCGAGAGGAGCCATTTTGATGGATAGTTGTAAATGTTGAGCTTATCTATGTTGATGGGCACGCAATTTATGTATTTTTAATACTCCGCTAACCCCGCAGTATCCCCCCTGGTCAACCACTTAACGTGATGCAATGCTGGATCCAGTCCTCAGCCTGGTTCGTGTCCGCGGACCAGGTTCCTAATTTGTGTTGGCGCGGCGTTTCAACGTTGCGGAATTACAAACAGGATTCTGATTTGTCATTCGAAGGATTGCCCGAGCGAGGAAGGCTATAGTCTCTGATGAAATGAATAGATGAATGATATTAGAGAGCCTTGTGTCTCCAATTGCGCAACCTTGTGCCATCTTATCAGTCATCGTCCATAGGTAAACAATTCGCATTCGAATACACTGATTCCTAGGGCACCTGCGCTAGAAGCCTCCACTGAAACGGACCCCGCGCAGGCTGAGGCTACAGGGATCGGTCCCCTAAGAGACCCTGAAACTCCGCAATGGTGTTGACTTCACGGCTCCTCGTCTTCAACCCCGACGAGATTCTGGATTGTAGGTAGATTTTCATTGTTGGGTATTCCACGTGACACAAGATGAACTGTTTGCTTTCTGTGTCGCTTTGTCGTACACTCGTACTCGTACATAAATACGACAGCGGAAGATCTTGCCAGAAAAGGAAATCTTTTTGCGAGCATGCTATGACGTAAGCACTAAGGTAAGCTTATACTGTATTGTCCCGACTCTAGACTAAGCAGATCAAACAAGGTAGACATAAAGGTCTTGGCCTCTGAGCCTCGAACATCCTTTTCTTTTCATCTCTATTCAATACACTATATATCGTTAAGTCATGGTCAATCGCGGCCCTTCCAGAGCTTGCATCACCTGCAAAAAGCGTCGCGTAAAGTGCGACGAGACGAAGCCTTCATGCAAAGCCTGTAATCGTGTCGGTCGCGAGTGCGCAGGTTACAAAAAGCAGCCCGTTCGCCTACGATTTAAAGATGAAACTTCTCGTTGTCTGAATAAGTTTAAGTCGCCTGATCCGACAACAACCGCCATCATTATGGTGGAAACGGTTGCAGAGACTCTCAGAGTTCCAGGACTACCAGCAAATCTCCTCCCAAAACAACAAGATGCGGCTGTGGGGTTCTTTCTCACGTATGTCACCGACGTTGGCCGGAATATGGAGTCGACAAGAGGATTTCTAGAGTTTGTCCGTCCCATCCTTGCAACAGAATCTCATGACTCAGCTCTATCCGCCGCAGTCAATGCGACTGCAATCAAGCTCTGGACACTACTGCAACCAACTGGCGTCACTAGTTCATTACCTATCAAGCTATACAGCCAAGCGCTCATCAAGCTCCAAGAGGCTGTGTATAGCCCCGAAGAGCAAGGCAAGGATGCGACCGTCATTGCGGCGCTCATGTTGCAACAATGTGACACCTTGGCGGCCATATTCGGTCATAACAAGTCGAACACCACGCACAGAAAAGGCGCCTTGGCCCTGCTGACACAAAACGGCATGGGAAAGTTCAAACATCACGGACATTTGCTGGGAAATCTTCTTCACGCTAAGATATCGTTCTGTGTCAGACACAAAGTTCCATTGACTGAAGGCGAGCTAGAATGGGTACAGACCAAGATAATACCGGCTCTACCAGCAAATCCTAGCTACTCGCTCGACATTATCGGTGTGTCTATCTCTGAACTTCAGAGGATTGCCAAACAGTCAGCATCTCCAAAAGTGGAAACGTCCTTGGCAGCACTGCAAGAGCTCCCATCCATCATTTGTGAGGTTGAGGCACAGCTTCAAGCTTGGCTGCATACGGTACCTGAGATTTGGCACCCTCAAACTATACAAGCCAAGGACGCCATGGAACCAAGGATAGACACCTACGATGGCTTGATCGATGTATATCCGAGCATTCAGATCGCCAATATCTGGAACATGTGGCGGATCTATCGTCTCATCGTCGAGGAAGTCAAAAGAAACTTATTCAACGACTTGGTCAAAGAAGATATAAATCCAAAGGCAAAAAGGTGCCAGGAAACACAGGATCTGGTCAAGTCCATTTGTCGGAGTATACCATTCTACCTCGGAAACCTCTCCAAGCCGGTGAGCTTCGCGGACGTCAACGATCAGAAACTCTACTTTCCATGCTTTCATGACTTGTTGCCGACAAGCGAGACATTCGCCGCCTATAAGAAGAGCAATCACTATGTTTCGAGGATCGACCACAATCGTCATAATGTCATCCACGGCCCTATCGCTGCCTTGAGCGTTTTATCGAGTCTCATTGGACTTTTCGAGGAGCACAGCCCACCATTATCATCATCTGAGGATGAACTCCAGAGACAGAAACGGTGGATATATGGGCAGTTTCGCCGCTCACTTCACTTGATGCGATTTATACCCGCTGACCATGCTGAGACAGGGGACATGTACCGGCAGTCTGGGAATGGTGAGATGATGAACACACAACTGGCTGATGATATCCGCCAAGCACTTTGCACAGTCAACTTGCTGTGATGTCTTGCAGAAGGAAGCCAGAATCCTTGTACACGTACAGTAGTTTAGTGGCTAGTCTACCCCATGAATCTTTATACCTTGCAATGCCATGCTTCACGAGTCATTGTACTGCAGTTGGAGTCGTTGTTATTGCTGCTTATTTCCGAAGGAGAATATTCCCCCACTTGACCCCAAGAGACCAGGTCTCGTGAGAATAAAACATAAAACGCTATTCCCTTAGCAAGTTTTGACTCCGCACCCGATTACCTTAATCCCCTCATCCCCTCTTCTCCAAGTGAGCATAACGTTAGGTCCATGACTATTGGACGCCGCTTTCATCATTTCGCAAGCCACGATAGTTATGGTACGAGACATCGCATCAGCGCCAAGGGATCCGTAAACGAGAAAACTGGCAACAAGACTCACGCTGAGTGCAAAGCCAAGAGTATTACCAAGCCAAGCAATACGATAGCCTCGATTGCGTCATCTCATTGCCACGAATCTCGGGTGAAGTGTTTCACACAGACAATTCAATAGTAGAGGTTGTTGTGGATGTCTGCGACGCAATTAAGAGCTTGGCATCAGAATCACAAGCATCCACACATAACAGCATGGTTTCAAGTCCCCCAAGCCTCTCTCGTGGTCACAGGCCAACCGCATCACGAGAGATCATTGGCTATCTGAGATGTCAATTGATGACGTTTAGTTAAAGTTGGAGAAGCGTTTACGTGGAAAGGGCATGGTCACTTCGTTGCATCATTATCAAACTTCGAGCAAACTTTTCAATTGTAGTAGGTATCTTCTATCGCAGTCTGTACAAGATATGAAAGTCCACCAAATTGTATGCCAACACTCGAAATCGAACAAAACTCGTCTAGTCAAAATGGATAAACATCAAGGCGAGGCCTTACAGGGTGTACATGTAGCGAGGGTTGTACTCGCCCATCTCATTAATCTCCTCCTCAGTCTTGCCCTCCATTCTCCAGTCCTCCTGACCAGAAAGCTTTCTGTGGTTAAGACGTCGAAAGTGAAGGTAGACAGTAGTGTGGATGCACACAGCGAGGGCCAGCATGCCGATGGTAGCACCGTATCCGGGGCGGTAGTGAGGCTTATCGGCGTCGCTGAAGAGGAAGGGGGCGGCAACACCAGCAGAGTTTCCGATAGTGATAAAGATGCCACTGGCGAACGCTCGTTTGCCGTATCGCGGCTGGTTGACAGTGATCCAAGCCATACCAGATCCAGATCCAGTCCAGAGACCAATGGCGACGATGAAGCAGCCAGCGAAACTCATGGCTTGGTTGTAGTTGATAATGAGAAGAATGTAGCCGAGCATCATGGTGAGTCCTCCACCGATACAGAAGAGACCTCGCTGCTGAGTGCGGTCGCTGATTCGGGCGCAGATGAGGTAGGTAGCGAAGCCAACGATGTAGACAGGGACGGTAAGACCTTGAACCTGCTTGGGAGTCCAGGTCCCCATCTCATTGATAATGGTGGGCAAGAAGACACTGAAACTGTACAGGACAGAGTGGCTGCAGTACTGAGCAACGGAGAGAGCCCAAATCTTCCAGTCTTTGATGGCGGCAATGACATCCTCCTTGTGCATCTCCTGGCCAGCTGCGGTCTGACCAATTTCAGCGCTTCGAAGATCAATAAGTGCCTGACGGTCCTCAGGTGTGAGACACTTGGCTGTAGCGGGTTCGTTGGGGAGGACGAAGGGAACAGCGAGAGCAGTCAAGACAGTGGGGATACCGTTGATGGTGATAATCCATCGCCAGGCTCTCCATCCGCCAGCACCACACCCGTCACAGTCATAGTCATCCAATTCTCCGATACCAAGGGCGACAAGACCACCGACAGCACCAGAGATGGCAGAGATGGAGTAGAAGTAAGCATTGCGGAGCGAGATGTGCTTCTTGTGGTAAAAGGTGGTGAGGTACAACCTATGAATTGTAAGCAAAACGTTCATTATATGAATCGCAAGTTTGTACTAACATGATACCGGGGAAGAGACCGGCCTCGAAAGTACCGAGAAGAAGACGGCAAGCGATCAAAGAGCCAAGGTTGTTGACGAAGCCAGTGAAGCAGGCGACGAGACCCCAGAAGAAGCAAAGACCGGCGAGGTATCGGGCGGGCTTCATCTTCTTAATGATGAGGTTGGAGGGAGTTTCGAACAACTGAGAATGAATGGTCAGCCAATTGATTCCACAGAGTGGAATACGATCGCGACTTACACAATAGGTGACAAAGAGAATCGACACAGCAAGTTGGTACTGATTGGGTGCCAAGTTGAGCTCATCCTCCATACCGTAGAGACGAGCATTACCGATACCAACTATAGCATTGTCAGCCATTGAGCCTCCAACTGTCATCATGATAAAAACTCACCTCGATCCATAAAGTTCATGAGATAGATCCAGCAGACCATGGGAATGATACGTCTGTCAAGCTTCTTCAGAATACGGTTCTCCGTCTCCTCAGAGACATAAGGAACCGAGGTCTCGTTGACGGGGCCATCGCTGTTGGTAGCGATACCCTCCTCCTCCTTGGTGGTAGGGGAGTACCGATCACTCTCATTACCGACCGCCATGATGGGCAAAAAAAGGATTGGGCCTAGGAAAGAGGCTCAAAGCTTGCAGTGGAATGAAAAAAGTGGTAAAGGGGAAAAGAAGAAGAAGATGGAGAGAGAGCTGACTGACTCGAGACGCGACTGGGGGACAGAGCAGCTCCTGTTTTTATAACCTCGCGCTCCGTCGTAATGGTTGCAAGCAGAGACCCGCGCGGGGTATCAATGCCCAGACATTCTAATCCAAATTACGCAGGAAACCCGGTCCAAAGGAGGGCCAAGACACCCCAGACGCCAAGAGTATTTCATGGTTATTATGGTTGTGGGTTGGATGTGGGAGGCGGAGATGCAGAGAGAGCAAAGACGGGGAAGAGACTGGGGCAAACTGGGGAAAGAAAGAACAAACTGCAAAATCTAGGGGGGGCTAAGCTTTGTGGAGAAATTCTGTTACGTTTTGCAAGTCTCCGGGGGGAGCATTTCGCCAAGGCATAGCCAAGACAGTAGTTGGATGCATATCTTTTTGTTGCTACTCCACTGATTTCTGAGTAGTCTACAGGCTATATCAGGTGACGCTACCCCAGTCCAACTACACCTTGGCGGTTACTTGGCGACTTTGCTTTGGGAAGTCATAACAACGCATCCCAATCTTGGCGAGTAAGCTTGGTTTACCAATGTCGTTGTTGCTTGGCTGTATTTTGCACTCGGACAGATGGAATGATTTCCTCTTTCAGTTTAAATCTCTCGGTTATTCCTGTTTCTTAACCTATGTCATTGTGAATCTATAGCCGGGCGGATGTAGACCGATCTCTGACATGACATATTCTCCACGTGTATGTGTAAGATGAGATTATGCTTAATTATTCCCCTCATTATTGGCTTGGACTTAGGTTGTTAGTCTATTGAGACTCCCTCCTTGTTGCCTCCCCTTGACATCTTCTCCCAACACATTTTATGGTGAGACACGTGGAACTCGCGTGGCTGCCTGCAGATACGTGATTGTGATTGTGTCTGTTCTCTTCTCTTTCTTGCCGCCTGCATCTCGATGTATGTAAGATATCTAAGATTGAACAAGATCTTCCCTGTCCCCTTGTTGGTTCTGTTGCTTTTAATTACTACTGGGCGGCCTTTTTTTTTTACCCCGCCTGGGTCTGGGGGGGCGGTAAATCCACCGACTACTCCGTCCATAGCACGAGTCAGGGGTGGCTTTTTTTTCTGTGTCTCTTCTCTCCTCCTTTCTTGTCTTCTCCGCATTCGGTGTTACTTGTCCGTGACTGTAATTTCTCCTCCCCCATGTCACATCGCATTCTTTACGCGGGTTTCAACTTTGATGACACATCTCTTTCTCCCATTGGATGCATGATGTGATAACTGTGTCTGTCCCACAAGGCAAAGGCAGGGCAGGGCAATGGAAAACCCCATACGGTTCCCCGTGTTTACCGCCTTTAAAAAGCGGGAATTTGGGGGTAAATCAGGGAAGAGGATAACGTTACCCCACTGCCCCATCTCCCCCCAAATTACCCACTGGCTAAACTGACCTGCCCTGGAGTGGCTAGGTTCGCTTACAACCATCTCCACTGTAGAGAAAACGTCTTACCGCAGAGCAAGTTGAGACATGAGATCGTCGTTGATCATTTGTGATTCTTCTAGGTCGTGATGATCATTTTGCTAAACTGCCGACTTAACCGAGGTGGATATAAGAATGAAATGACCCGCATCAGATTTCAACGGTTGAGATGGGGATTGTACCTTGATAGATCTTCCAGATATCATCTTCGCTTTGACTGCCAAGACTGGTCCGAATCAAGTGAGACACAGGGGGGTAAGGGCGGCTTTGGAAGGTAATATGGGGCCAGTTTGATACAGGAGGAGACACTGTGGAGGGAAAACGAAGGCACAATGCCGAACTACCGATTGTGCCAGCAATAGCCTTTAACATGCATTCTGAATCCTCTGGCTAATCTATCTGGGTATTGGCAGTCCCTCTTCACTAAGAATGAGGTTGAAACCACTGAATGGAGGCAGCGGAGTGATATTTGCCCAGTCATTGAACTCATGCCCAATGGCTTCTTTCAAACATCTGAGCAGTATAAATGGGCCCTAGAAAGAATTATATGCTCAATTACCACCACAAACTTAGCATATACAGTATCTTCGACCCAATTCAGTGATGCATCTGACATATGTCAAGGTCCAGTTTCACATGCATAACACAGAACCCTTATTCAAGTAAGTTACCGACCCGTCGCACTGGTACTGACCTTCCCAAAACTCTCTTCTCCCATGTGGCCGGGATTCATTTCGAACCGTTTGATCTGCGTCTTGCAGTGACACATGACAGGTAGAGAGCTTGGCTAGCGTGACGTGGTGACTTGGAGCATGAGGGGAACCGTGAGGAGCCCCATCTACATACAAGATATAACTTCTTCTATAGAATAGCTGTAAAATGCGTATAGTTGACATATCAGGCATTTTTATTTTGGAGATTACATTGGTGTTGTTGTTGGAAGGCGCGATTATCTAAGTAGACATAAAGTTCCACTAGAAGGGCGTGCGATATCTCGACCCCTCATTTGAACTACTTCATTGACGTCTTTCTTCCATGTAATTAAAGCCCACCACGACTCTTCAAAATCTCACAAGTCAATTCAATCTTCATCTGCTCAATCAGAAGTGTCTATATCCAGCTATTACAATGAATGCACCACCACCACATCCGTTTGACCCTCTGAGGCCTGAGGAGATATCAAGAGTCAGTTCGCTATTTATATCAAGCTCCATCATCAACTAACAGGTTCCCTAGACCTCGCGCATAGTGCGTCCTCACTTTGGAAGCCAAGAGCCAAACTTTCGCGTCATAACTCTTCACGAGCCCGCAAAGAAGGAAATGGTCTCTTATCTCGAACAAGAACGTATGGGTCAAGTGGCAGGACCTCCGACCCGCTATGCTCGAGTCGAAGTGTCAATCAAGAAAGATCCTAGCGGAACCCAACTCTTTGAACTCATTGTAGATCTCGATAACAACAGCGTCGTCAAAAAACAGCATGTCGAAGGGAAACATTCCTACATTGACACTAACTTTATGAAAGCTGTTGAAGAAGCCTGTCTTGCTGATGAGAAGGTCCAAGCTGAGATCAAGACTCTTAACATCCCTGATGGGGCTACTGTGGTTGTTGAACCTTGGGCTTATGCTACGGATGGGATGAATGATATGACTGATCGAGTTACTATGGTATACCATGCCTTCCACTAGGATGTTCTGTATTTGCTGATGTTGTGTAGTGTTGGTTTTATCTACGGCTGTTGGAGGAACCAGATGCGAACTATTACGCCTACCCTTTGGACATATGCGCTGAAGTCTCGGAGTCTCTCAAAGTCACAAAAGTGTATCGCCTGCCGACAACACCAGACGAAAGAATCCACACCGAGACAAGGCCATTCGATCGTCGGAGAATTCACATTACTACCAGGAGCGAATATCACCCTGACTTGAGACCAAGCCCCAGAGCCAGCACCAAGCCGTATCAAGTGGTTCAACCTGAGGGACCCTCATTCCAAATCGACGGCAATCACTTGCGATGGGAGAAATGGGATCTTCGCGTCGGCTTCAATTATCGAGAGGGTCTTACTCTCCATGACATTCGATACGATGGACGAAGCCTTTTTTATCGGCTTTCGCTAGCTGAGATGTTCGTTCCCTACGGTGATCCGCGGTCTCCATACCCACGCAAGGCTGCTTTCGACCTTGGTAACGATGGAGCTGGCATCAACGCCAATAACTTACAGCTTGGCTGCGATTGCCTAGGTACCATCAAGTACTTCGACGCTTATCATAATACGCCATCAGGTGAGCCTATGAAGCTGCCAAATGTCGTCTGTTGCCACGAACAAGACGATGGAATTTTATGGAAGCATACAAACTTTCGCACGAACAATCCCGTCGTCGCTAGGTCTCGCGTCCTTGTTCTGCAGACCATTATCACTGTTAGCAACTACGAGTACATTTTTGCATGGCACTTTTACCAAGACGCTTCAATCAATTATGAAGTCCGTGCCACTGGTATCGTATCGACTGCACCAACATCCATGGACCACAAAGGCGGCTACCCATACGGAACTGTTGTCGCACCTGGTGTCTTGGCGCCATACCACCAACATCTCTTCAGCCTTCGAATTGATCCCGCAATCGATGGCCATGAAAACTCTTTCGTGGTAGAAGAGTCAAAGTCGCTTCCGATCGATGATCCGGCTGTTCACAATCCTTTCGGAGTCGGCTACGTCACGGAGAGCCAGACCATTGAGGAAGAAGGTGGTTTTGATCTCGACTTCACCAAAGCGCGAACGTTTAAATTCATCAACGAGAACAAGATCAATCCCATTACGGGTACACCAATTGGCTTCAAGCTCATACCCTTCTACAGCCAAATGCTGCTCGCGCACTCAGATTCCTTCCACGCCAAGCGCTCCGAATTCGCCGAGCATGCAGTCTGGGTAACAAGACACGAAGATAACGACCATTTCCCCGCAGGAAAATACACAATGCAGTCTTCCGGCGGTGACGGGCTAGCTTCAGTGATTGCAAAGCGCCGAAACACAGGCGTGGCTCAGTCGGTGAGGAACCAAGACATTGTTATCTGGCATACCTTCGGGTCGACGCATAATCCCAGGATTGAAGATTGGCCGGTTATGCCAAGCGAAAAGCTCACCGTAGGGCTTAAACCAGTTAATTTCTTTATGGGCAATCCGGGCTTGGATGTTGCGCCTTCGACGCAGGAGACCAACAAAAGTGTGCTGTATGCAGGAGAGAATGAGGCTACTGCATGTTGTGATACGGGGCTATGAACAGAGACAAAGACAAAGGGGACACTGGGTACAAGATACTTTGAATAGCTGAGCTGGAAGATTACCCGTGTCGTACTGCCGGCGGCCAACCATTCTTGGCATCTGCCTGGAATAAGCTTCAAGGTTTAGTTTGCGGGGGAGCCAACCCGCGTACATGAGATCTTGGCTTTTTTTGCAAACGGGCTCATTCTCGAGTCAACTTGGCGCAGCAGCACAGATAAACTTGGCATCTTGGGGAGATCGGAGGTGGGGACCAATTGCAGTTTAGCTTTCATTCCTCGACGAGTCGACACAGGACTTGGCTATACATAGTTGCACCGGAGACCTGGAGAAAGAATACCATTGTTTCGGCTACCGGTTTTATGGGATACCCGAAATTGCCATGGCTTGGAGATGTGCATGTTGCCTCTGAAATACCAACAAACTGGATGTTGAGGATGACCTGCTATACTTGGCGATGGTGAGGCCGTGAACCAATCACGAGTGGTCTTTTACTGCTGAGGAGTTAAGCTGATGTCTCGTCCCGAATGTTCCTCAACACTTCCATCAGTCCGAGCAGGGCGAGTTGAATATTGCCGAAGTGGATGTGTCTTGTCGGCCCTTCCCGCTTTTATTACAAATTGTAGGTTCTTGATATCGCCAAGTGAGCTTTGAGGTTTTAGGTGAGGTGGGACTCGAGTTACCCTGTATTTTCTGCATGGCATTTCCAATTGTCTCTTCAAAAGCAATGCGAGTTGTCGATAAGAGGTTATTATAAACATAATAAAATGCTTTAGAATACTCTAGCTTTGATTTAGTTCTCGTAAAGTCACGACAGTTAAATCTGCTGTCATATATTGGCGTGTTTAGGAAAATGACATACGTTCTGCCATCAACATCTTCACCTTCAGTAACAAGCTGCTGTACAATAAATCGGCAATAGCAAACATTGATTGGCCCAAGCCATAACATTAACGGAAAAATAAGTCTCCGTTCACAAAAAAACTCATTGACCAATGAGATCTCTATCGTAACTCTCAATTTCTCAACATGAAGAAAAATCTTCAAAACCAGCGAATAGAACAAAACAATTACCAAACAAATGGATCTTCCAGAACACCAAAAAGAATTTTCAAAGAATTTTCACAACCGTGCCCTGTCGCTAGTCAGCCTCATCGTGAATACCGCCGAGTCAACAGACCCCATAACAGAAAACTCTGCTCCAAGCTTAGTCACATACTCCACACCAACCATCTATAAAAGTCTCGAAAGCCGCCGACCTTTTAGAATTTTTTTTCCTTTCTTCTTCATGTCGACAATACTTCAGAGAATCATTTCTATAGTATTCGACCTTCTCTTGGTTCTCCAAAAGAGCCACAGATCCCACCCTGGTTGATGAATGTATATCCTCGGCACCCTAGAGTGAATACCACTTTTTGGTCCTCTCGACCTGTCCGCAAGGACGGCGGTTACTGCTTTGCGGTGGCTGTATAGAGAGGTTTGCTTGATGATCTCGGTCCTGCGAGTGGTCTTGCCTTTGGGCGCGCTTTCGGGACGGGTGCTGATGGACGTCTGACAGGCTTCTTTTTTCATTGCTTGCTGAGGCTTGCCTTGGTAGTGAAGAAGAAACTCTTTTATAACTTGTCTTGTCATGTGCTGCTCTGATGTTCACTCGCAGCGGGAGCGCTTGCCAATGAGTATCTTGGAGGCGTACTCGCTGACAAAGAATGCGGCAGAGTATCCATGCGAATAAACTCATAAGAGAAAGACCTTTTCGTACCCCAACACGAACAATTCGGATAATGACGAGCCAATGGACCAGCCAGTAGCAAGGCACCAGTAGCAACAATCCACCCAGCAGCCGTAAACCCATCTCCCATCTTGTCATACCGTACGCTGTAGTATATTCCCAAGCTAGCACTACCCACTACAATGAGGAACATCAAGAAGCAGAATATGTAGCAGGGCCGTGGCAAGTAGAAACTTGCTGGTGGTTTGGCTGATTCCGGGAACAATGATGGGCCGAGCATTTCATATGACACTTGCGGAAGACTGTCTGGCTCTGAATTGAGTTCAACAAGTGTGGTTGTAGACCGTTCATGGCGACGTTGGCGCTGGAGACCAATGCTTTGAGTGCTGCGGCCTGTTTGAAAGGTCGCCATTGTGGATGTATCGACAGATGTTGGGGTCTGTTGTGATAATTCTGATAAAAGTTAGTGGAGAGAAACTAGTGAAATTCTTATTGATTACTGATTTGTGATGTCCACTCGTCTAATGTCTTGGCGATCTGTTTGGTTCCTTCATCCGACGGGCTAAGTTTGATCATTTGTATATGATCGGCGATGATGGGAATGGCTTCGTATTCGTCAATGGTATCAATGGTAGCTAGCAGTTCTGGAACGGAGGGCTTTGTCGTTACGAGTCCAGGACGATATGTCAAGAAAGATACTGCTTCCACTTTATTTGCATGATCATTGTCGCTGATATCCCCGACCGATTCTATGTGTGTTGACGTGGCGCGATCCTGCTTGGCATCTGTATATAGGTCAAGGGAGGCGTCTGCCACCACGATATCAGTCGACCCAGCGTATAACCTCGCGACCCGAGTATTCATGACCGGCTTCCATTCCGCTTTATGAGGAGTTCCGATGAAGATGATTCCCTTGAGCACCGAGTAAATCGCGGCGTCATGACTTGTGGGGCGGCTGTAGTAACAGTAATTGACTACTTCCTTGAGGACTAATCCGCCGACACAATGCGCTACGAAAATGAGTGGACGTAGTGGTGTGTTCTGCCGATGGTATATGAGGCCATGACGAAGATCGCTAGTGCAATCAAAGACGTCGAATTGTCGTTCGCCGGGTCCATCATAGGGACCATATCCATAGCTGAGGATACGGACTTTGTCGATATTGGAAGGCAGAAGTGTTTTCAACCAGGGTTCAGACTCTATGCATGCAGTCTTAGGGTCCCCTGCTGAGCCGTGTATAAGACATATGTCGGCGATAGCATCGGCGTCATCATGTATGACCTCCATACCAGTGGGAGAATATGATGAGAATGTTTGCTGGGACTTTGACTCGCTATTCATAGCTTTTAGTGTATCTGAGTGAGTTTATGGATATTTAGACGTAATAGTCTTTGTAAAGTTTGAAAGAAACGGGTTGTGATACCGGCGGTGAAACGTCACCTTTCAGCCCCAAGTGCACTTTCAGCTGACGGTTCGCCAGCTGCCTCATGAAACACCACCAATCATGAACACACCCGAATGCCGAGGCACAGCCATAGCCGTCTGGCCCTATAATAACCGAAAACGTGTCGGAAGGAATTGAAATAAAGACCAATTGTGAGTTCTTCTTACGCTATCAAAATTGAGAGAAGCTATACTAGTCTTACTGTCTGCACATCAACACCCCTCTCTATCAAGGCACACATCTCCAACCGTGGATCGTGAGGAACGACCTTGCCTGTCTCGTGTACGAAAAGAGGACAGTAAACAGGATCGTCGGTTTCCATGCCCCATCCCGAGAATAGCCATCCTTTCGGAAATGGTATGGGTACCAGTCGCGGATCTCCCATAGTGTGCTCCCCTGTGTCGTGGTTTAGAAAATGGGTTCGGGTGATTCCGTCACTGCGTTTAATCTCTTGGACACTGTAGTTGGAAGGAAGAGGACCTAGCAGTGCCTCTCCGTGCATAACGCCGTGTACGAAGCAGTCGCCGAGAGATCTATGCTTGTTGTTAAGCGTCGGGCGGACGAGAATGGGGACTTGGCAGCCGAGGGGGATAAATACCTCATCGCCTGGAGATGTCAACTGCTGTGTCTGTAAAGGATGGAAAAGGCTTACCTTTCTCTACTGTCCCTCTCATCCGACAATGACCGAGATATCCATCGCGAGTAAGGAAGCAATATGAATCCTCTAGTCCAACTATCATTTCGTTCTCATATTGCGTCAAGTCATACGGGCTTTCTTTGCCTTGAGCCAGAGCTATTATATGTTGTCGCACATGCTCAAACTCAGGCCTTCCAACATGAGGAACTCTCTCCTTGAACCTGGAATGTGTAAGAACATGTAGGTGCGCGTCCAAAAACGATTCTCCTGTTCGATACCGTTTCTCCATAATCTTCTCAAGATCGAGTTCGTTGAAGTAATCTGCCAAGTCTTGGAAGTTTTTGACCTCGAGTCGGTATACGTAAGTGATGGTGTCTAGGCGAATACCCGCCACTTCCAGTTCGTTCGGACCGTGGAGAGCAGAATGTGATGGAGAGAAACTTGCTGCGCTGAAGCCATTGCCTGGTGGAATTGTATCAAGTGCTCGCGCAGTCCAATCCGGAACCCAAGACGGCCAATTCTCATCACACGATACTGTTTCGACTCCATTAACACCTGTTCTTAGTAAAAGATCAAGACGTCCATAGAATCTGGAATACTCCAAGAAAGCCTCTCTGTAGACTTCCAGAACAGATTTTGAGTAATCTGGTTCGATGCGGCTCGCCCATCCAGGTGGCGCAAGAGACATCAACCCATAGATCCTGTCATGGGGAAGTTGACAACCAAGATCATGATACTTCCAAAGAATATCATCAAGTCTGGTACCCTTAACGTAGAAGCAAATCCTGGCCATTTCCCACAAATGGCGCTGTAAGCGTCCTTTTGTTCCGTCATCATGCTTAGATATCAAGATCATAGCAGCGCCCTGCAAATCTGTCCAGAGGATAGTCTCACGGCCGCACTGGACTATTGATGGCGGACTTGAGAGATGTATCTCTTGTACCACCCACAACCTTCGGAACCAGAGCCGAGAGAACAAGTTTCCGATGGTAATTTCGGTGAGAGTATTGAATTGTGGCGGAATATCGCATTTGTGCCATGAAGGATCAGAACAACCTGGTCTGGCTTTACAAGCTCTGTTTGACTTCCATACTATATTCTGGGCGATGTCTTTCAGTGTGGATAAAGCCAGCGTACTTCCTAAGAAGGCTGGTCCTATCCAGGCAACGACTCTTGTCGCGAGTCTGAAGATGTCGCCCATGCGTTTGACTTCGTGGTTGCGTTCTTCGATGTCGCTTTGATTGATAGATAGTGCGTCGATCCACATTGTTCGGGGGCTGTGAGGATATCGCAAATACCGCAGCGCTTCGTCCAGGTTCTTGCTTATAAACAATGACCCTTGATACGACGGTTCAGTGCCATCTCCGATTGCTTCAACCCTTACAGGCGAAGTAGCGATCTCAGACCCCCAAGTATACGAGAGTGCCTCGTATACAGGTTGCGCTTTATGTTTCTCAGATGTACTTTCGCGATCGTATAGATTTCGGTCCACGAGTGGATTCGGGTGACTCCATGAAGTCTGGTCTGTGTCATTGTTGACGAATATCGTTCGTCCCTCTAGCGTAGTAAATACGTCCCATGGTGCTTCCTCCGGTATAGTCTTTTTTATCTCCTCGATTGAGATTGATGGCGAGTTCTTGTCGACAGGTGGTGGAACGAGTGAATGATGTGAAATGTCGATTTTGATAGGGTCATCGAATCTACCAGGCCATATTGTGATGACGCGAATCTCATTGAGAGCTTCGTCCAGGCGTTGATACTCAAACGTCGACATGTTTTCTATACAACATGAAATTCTTGTTGGCTAGGGACTGATGACTTCGAGCACGAAACCTGACATTCTTCTGTGAGTCATATGAGCGTATTTCGATGTGTCTCGGGACCGAGGATAGTTGCATTTACCCGATTCTGGCAATCCGTAATGTCCTTCCTAAATCCAACGGGGCTATGCCTCTGTGGACCCCAAACAATGCGCAATCGATCTTCCCATCGAAGTTTCACCAAATGAGATCGGGATTGTCTTATTTCATTAATGGAAAATGATCTCACGGGCGGCCTCGTAAGGCTGAATTTACTACCCACTCCACCGATTCTCGAGCTAGTACAACTGTAGAACGACTTAATCACTTCCGAAGTTTGAGGGGAGTAAATCAATTGGCCTAAATGGGTATCCTTCCTCAAACCATCCGGGGCAGAATTAAGTAATGTCTAAGAGCTATGAAAATCTGGCAAAGCGCTAAATAATGAATAATCATAACAAACTGAGTCCAAAAACAACGGATCAAATCGCGGCATCGCAGAATCCATATTTCCACGCGTCGGCGATAACAGCGCCAGACCCCCACCCTGATCAGCCGTACCAGTTATCGCAGGCGTAGTATTTGGAAGAGTCTGGCACAAAGGCAATGCATTCATCCTATCCATAGCATCTGCGATAAGTTCTGATGCACAGCACCGAAGACGATCGTACTCAGATTCCGCCATGCGCCACATCCGGCGCGCGCTTTTTAGACAGCCCAACACTAGAGTTACACGGTTGTAGTGATGCTCAAAGCATTCGTCGGGATGGCCTTGGGTGGTGGCGAGTTGGATGAAGCCGCAGAGAGCAAGGGCTGGGATAACAAAGGGTGTGTGTTTGGGGACGTTGGGGCAGAGGGATATGCAGTCAGATATGCGTCGCGATGCATCTGTCGCTTTTATGCCTTGAATTAAAGTTGTGGATGATGAGAGTGGGTGATTTTGTGCGACTGGGATGAACGGGTCTTTGGAGTCCGCTAGAAGAGAGTGGAGATTGCTGCGAGGGAGGTGTAAGAGCATGCTCGCGAGAGCGATGATCATGTGTGCTTGAAACATCATCTCGTCGATGTTTCCGTAAGAGTCCACGATTTCCAGTTTGCCGGGAGGTAAATGGTTCGACCAGCTGAGGAGAGCATTCTCGATTGACTGTGAGTGGTCATGACTGGTACTTTTCTTCTGGTTTAGCAACAAAACTCGACCTAAAATCGTTGCTGCTTCGATGCGATAACTGTACGACGAAAATGTGACGTCTCCGGTCAAAAGAACCCGTCTTTTGAACTCTAGGACATGATGTGGTGGAGGAATATCCAGGCGTCCATTGTAGAAGGCCTCTTCACATGGTAAGCAGACCTTCGGAGGAACGCTACTGCAGCGGAGATTCATGGTCTTGGGCGGTATAGCCATGAGAATATCCGTGACATAAATCTCCCACCACGTCCGTCTCAAACTCTCTGCCTCAATCGGATTGTCCAGTTGTCTGGCTGCTGCAAAGTCATTGAGATGCATACCCAGATCCATAGCCATTCTTGTGCACTGCTCAAATGTTTTACCAGCGGCGTCGAGGTCGCCACCAAAGAAGAGCAGTATCGAATAAACAAGAAGTGACTGAACCATAGACGTTGAGTTATCCGTGATTGACAGCATGTCTGTCGTGACGGAAGCTCTGAGCTGCGCATTGGGACCTGATGGGGCGTAGTGAGAGCCAGCAAAGTCCACCATGCGCCGAAGATACGGCGGGTAATTTCGAGATGTGAAGGCGGAGCTGGGAACCAGAAATGGGTGTGCGTTGTGGAAGTTTTCGTAGTAAAGCCGGAGAAGACGCTCGTTTTCAGAGGAGTGTTGGACGGGTTGGTGGGTGTTAATACTGCCCAGATTCGTGCTTTCGATTGCTTGCGATATTAGGCCTGGGTCCAGGTGATGGTAGAATGACATCGCAGGATCATTCAAAGGCTGCTGCACTGGAGCAGGAGGTACTTGAGTTTGATGATCGCTCGCCCGTCTTTCGCTCGAACTATCCGACACCGAACCTTGATGAGCCGGTCGCGGCGTAAGCTGTGCCAATCCATTCCCAGGAATGCCCTCCTGCGACGAGGAAGTCGGCGTAATGGGCAAACTAATCGGATTCGCATTTACACTCTCCATAAATCCGGCGGGCTCACTTTGGCTCGATCTCATCACAAGTCTTTTCGGCTGCGTATCAGAGCGAAGCTTCTTTCTCCGTCCGCCACGCCGCGACGGCTCGTAGAAGCACACCTGGTCGGTCTCTGTGCATCGTGAACAAGAAGGTTTCCCCGCATCGCATTTGAGGTGCTGTTTTCTGCAGACGGTACAAGCGAGGGTTGCTATACCGGATGGTTTAATCGACGGCGATGATGAAGAGACTGTCATGCTGATGTCGAGCGATGTAAGATGGTTAGAGGAAGTGGAAGTGGGTGAGGATGAGTCGGCGATTGAAAGATAAGCGGGAGGGCTTGGTAGGACGAGGTGTGACGGGAAGCGAGATAAGGCAAACAATTATTACATTGGCTGATAAGAGCTCAGATTAGTCCTATGAACTGATTCTAAGCTTGGTATTATTGTACGGAGTAAATGTCGGATTATTATGAGGATGCATGAGTATCATGTTATCTCAAAGAAGCAGAAACAGAATCAAGAATCAAACTCCGACTTTGCAGGTGGATGCTCACCGACTTGTTGTAAGCATTCTAACTGGCTGCCGAGCAGATAAGCTCAGCTGAGTCAGGTCGTCTACCAATGAACAGCCATCGATAAGCCATCAAGTCTCCACGCCTTCCCAAGACAATACGAAGTCTAAGCCGAGGGTCGTACATGACATCGTCCCTGTAGGCTACTTGAGTCAGGAAAACATACAGATAGGAGTAGAGGAATTAACTTTTGGAACTTCAGATAATCGTAAGACATCTTTTTACTAAATAAGCGAAAGCTGGATTGCTGTACAGAGGTAACCCCTTTCCCCTTCGGCAGTTCAATCGCCGACCGAGGGCAGAAGCGGGTACCTCCGGCTCTTGGTTAACTGACACCTGGCCAATAACCATCGATTTTCAGTCCCCGACAGCAGCACAGCAGCTTTCTCGGCGATTGAGAAATGAGAAATGAGAAATGCAAACTGGCACGTCGAAACGAAACAGCTGGGGCTTTAATATTTGGATTTCAGAATCGATTAATTTTTATTCCGAGTATCATAAACTTTCTAACAGTTTTGTTGCAGTACATGTAATCTACCCGAGCTCGCTTTTTCGCCATTGACCTTGCTTTGGTGCAAGGGACGTTATAGCGGGTGTCCCACTAAAACTCCAGGCACTTTCCCCTGTACTGTACCGCCAACAACTCCCTTACACAATTAAATTTTTAGATCGCAACCACAGAAATTGTGGTTCGCTAAAGTGAACCGTCAGAGACTGTAATGATGTGTAGGCCAAGTTAATGGAGAACTTACATCCTTCTTTGGAACAGTACATGTAGTCTAGACCCGACTCCGGGTTACTAGTGACGTTTGCACGCTGGACAGCATTCATGCAGTCGGAACAGTTACTAACACTCGCGCACCGGCCTGAACATGCGTATTTGACAAGCTGGCGACAGAACTCATGGCACTTTCTATCAATTCCATACAAAGGGTGGTTGCACGGCTTCCAGCATGAGCTGTCCAGAAATTGGATACAAAAGCCATACGATCCTCCAGTGCACCACGGTCCCTTTCCGGCCTCCCATCCTTTGCTGCATGTGCCCGCCAGTACTACTGGGACAGCAGCAAGCACGAGAGAGATTGTAGTCTTCATCGGTTAGGTACTCCTTCGATAATGAGTTTGGAAACAACGAACCTTGAGAGAAAGCATAACCTTTGATTTGGATCCAATTATTCGTGACTCGCTCCAGAGCTCTGTGTAAGAGGGTTTCGTCCAAGTCGGCGAGCTGAACGGTTGATGTCTCTGGTAAGTGGCTGATGTCGTTCAAAGGAAGAGGGGACAACACCGGATGGAAGTAACGCATTTTATGCTCAACTGAACCCTGATATCAGCGCCAGTTCAAGCGAGAAAAGGTCTCATGTGAACATTGGAGTTATATCGTGTGAATTTGGTGACAAAGCATGAGAGGCAATTGTCCAAAGAGGGGACCAGTCATTGAACGGTAGAGAGGACGGTATCAAAGTTTTAGTAAGGCCACAAGACTCACCCGTCAATAGGACCGAAATCTTAAATCGAAATAACAGGTCCGCAACGGGAGGGGTAACGGAGTTATAGTGCTTTAAAGGTGGCATTCATGATGGAAACCTTTTCTTCCGGCTCTGATGTTCGACGAGGAATGATGAAAGTGGTTGACTGTTCATTGCAGACGTCATTGAAAGGTAGGGAGTACTTAAGAATAGGAGGAATAGACGAGGAGGAAAAACTTCATATTTACAAGCAATGATCTGATTCAAGGTTACAATCAGCCAACCTCCAGTAGTCCTCCGGGGCTCTAGCAGGAGACCACCCAGTTACTCACCTGGGCCCAGTACTGAGACAGCCACTTCCAACCACTTCATCACCAGTACGTCAATGTCAGATTCTGTCCAATTAATTATTGCTATAGCATCTTGAACAAAGTTCTTTTAAGAATCTTGATTCATCATTGCTCTCTCCCTATTGTGGGACAACGCAACCCGTCAGAGGTCATGCAGAGGGTGGTCCCAATTGCTTACATGTGGCCCTGTTGTCCCAGTTAGGTACCAAGACTCAATTTAAAAGGTCACACAAAGTCCTTTTTAGACTCATTTAAAATCTTAGCTAATACTCACAAAACGTGATGGGTCTCAAGAGCTGCTAGGCAGATTTTCATAAGGACCAGTAGCCTCAGCGCTTAGTTGCGGAATCGATTCAATACGAAGCCCTCTTTTCTGTAATATCGACCATTGGGTCTACAGCCTATCCTCTGTTAGTATTACTTGGAGACGATAAGAAGCCGAACAAACCCACTGAAAGGCCTACGTATATGCTTGTAAATTCTATGAACATGGGCCGTCATTTCAGAGCTCGATCTGCTCATTGAGGAAGACCTAATCTGTGGTTATCAGAAAGACCGCTACCTCAGCAATTTCAAGACCTGCACTGTTTTAATTTCGGGCAGGAATGTTAGTCGGTAATCGCTCCATAGCCTTAATCTGACAGGTCAAGTATGCTCCGAGTGGGGTCGGATAATAATTCAGTTCGAAGAATATTTCCATCTTGAGATGTCAGATCTTCGGGAATAAAGCTATCATTGGCTGGCGAATCCGACAGGTCAACACAACAGAAACAACAGCAAAGAGTCTTGTGTCTCTTTGAGGCTAGAATGATAGGCGCACAAGGCACTTTCGTGGCTGATCATCTGAAACAGTTAGGGCAACAAGAAGCGTGAAAAGGCCTCCTTTGAGATTGTTGACAATTGTTTAAAAGTCCAAATTTCACTTGATTCCAAACCTTGAATCTTCCCCATCCACTCATACATTCGTTCCACTTACACCCTTTCACAAGATTCAACATGGCATTCGACCGCAGTCTCTGTACGATGGCTACTTGTAGCGTCGAACAATACGGGTGGTATCACTATGTCCCCAACCTTGGCGCAAACGCCTTTTACCTCGCAGTTTTTGCCATCTTCGCTATCATTCAGCTCTACCTGGCAATTCGATACAAAGTCTGGGGCACCTTTGCTGGCGGCCTGGTACTGGGTTGCGTTGTAGAAGCGATTGGTTATGCCGGCCGCGTTATGCAAGCTCGAGGGGATGGCATATTCAAGAAAAAGTTGGTATGCTCTTTTTTTCGCCTAGAGCATTGAACTAACAGATATCTTTCACCAGGTACTTCGTCATTCAGCTGGTGTGCCTTACTATTGCACCTGCCCTCATCTCCGCACCAATCTATCTCTCCCTCGGCCGAGTCGTCAAAGCATACGGAAGACAGTTCTCACTTATGGCGCCCAGAACATACGCGATTATCTTCATATGCTCTGATGTTGTCTCTTTGGTCCTCCAAGCGATGGGCGGTGGAATGGCCGCTGTTGGAAAAACACAAAAGAAGGTCGATAGAGGTGTTTACATCCTGGTAGCGGGTTTGGCATACCAAGTGCTATCCTTGGGTGTATTCATGGGTCTAGCAACACATCTCTGGACTCGAATCCGAAAAGGCACAGAGAATGCCAACCCTCGGTTCCGGGAGTTGCGGGCTTCCAGACAGTTCAGGTCGTTTATCTGGGGTAAGTTAATCCTTCCATTATTTTGTACACTAGGCTAACAACTTGCAGCCCTTAGCATTGCTACTACCACGATCACTATCAGATGCATTTATCGTGTCGTTGAACTCTCTGGTGGCTTCAAGTCTGAGGCTGCCAATGATGAGCCCTCTCTGATGGTCCTCGATGGACCAATGATCATGGCGGCCCTTCTTGCACTTACCATCTGCCACCCAGGACCCCTGTTCTTTGGCGATTGGAAACGACTTGGTGATGACTCGGGATATCCTGAGATCGCTTCATATGTTGAGCAGGTCAAGACGGATGTCGAACGCAAGTAGGATCGGCTGGTTCTCAGGGTCCATCAATGGATGCTGAAGGCCGACCATTTCGTCTGGAAGTCATAGTCTGCTGTACAGAGTGAGAGATGGATATATCTAAAAGTTCTTAGTTGTATTTGAGCTTTGCCTTTGTAGTAAATTGGTAGAATTGATCGCTGTTTGTATGGAAATCTCCAGAGTCCGCAATAGGCATAGCGGTCCCGATGTGTGAGTGATTGGCAAATGCTTATCTGACATTTGTGCTTGGTCAGCTTCCGCGGAAGCGCTGACGCCCTCCGTCTGACATATATCCCGCCCCAAACAACTTCCACGGAAGACTTCTCAAGTTGATCAAATCAATATTGGGCTAATCCCATCTATTCACTAGCAACAAATAGTCTTGATCTGGTAGAAAATGCAGTCCAGCAACCGTCCGAGAAAGGTGGAGTGCTTCTGAGGAGACGCCAGCAGAGCATTACTAATTGACACAGGCTTGCGACTTGTGCTATACACGCAAGATCAAGTGCGACGGACAGCAGCCGCGTTGCTCTAATTGTATCACTTACAAGACATCCTGTACACATACTGCCCAAAGCAGGAAGTGGAAGCCGCCCAAAGCTCAGCAAGATGCCGAACCGCCGGAAGCTAGAGAGATCCGGAACCTGAGAGCACAGCTACAGCAATTACAAGGACAACTAGTAGGTTACATAATTGTTTAGTCACCATACTAGCCACTAATGTGTCAATGAAGGCTCAGTATCAGGATCAAGAATATGCGACCGAGACGCAGGCCGTGGGCTTTGGGAACGCGAACGATGCAAGCGGCAGCATGAAGCTCCCCGCGCTGCAACAAACTATGCACATGATCGGGATTTATCTCAATACTTTCAACTCCATGATGCCTTTGTTTGATCCTGATGCCCTTCTGCAACTCGTCGGAGAAACATACGCTACACAGCCCCGTGAGCGAGACCCTGTGGCATGGGCTGCCATCAACGTGGTTCTCGCCTTGGCACGGCAACAAATGCCGGATGATGGTGACGCAGACGCTCAATTCGGAACTATCAGTGATTATGTCAACAAAGCACAATCGGTCGTATGGGCTGTCACACTAGGCGAAACTCGACTGCTCAATATCCAGACATTAATTGGCATGGCCATGTTGTTACAAGCGGGAAGTGACATGACGCCGGCTTTAGTCATCATATCGGCTACCATGCGGCTAATCCACAAGATGGGTTTGCATAACAGAATCTCCACCGAGCATTTGAATCCCGTTGAGCAGAGACAGCATGCTCGTGTCTTTTGGTTGGCTTACATTGTGGATAAAGATCTGAGTCTGCGTGCCCAACAGCCTTCTGTTCAAGTTGACGACGACATTGATCTTGATCTACCTATGCAGCTACCTGGCATCGACGAGGGTGATGCTCAGGCCGGTGTAGTTACCGCAGTTGACGGGAACACCAAGATGAACTACTTGCTTTCTCGTATCCAGCTAGCCAGCATCCAAGGGGATGTCTACGATCACCTGTACTCAACTCGGGCATCGAAAAGAACACCTGAACAGAGGAGGGTATCTAGGGAAAGAATTGTCCAATCACTCAATCAGTGGAAAGCCACCGTACCGTCAGAGTTCAACGGGGCGAACGTCGTGGCAACTACAAGTAACAACCCCTCTACAGCCACCTTCCTTTGCATCCTTCACACGCGGAGTCTCCTGTGCATGACTCTCATAACTCGAGCCCATGCCTGGGATGAGCAGTGGGTCGTTGGTATACGCGACCATGGACGAGGGACTAGCTTACTGGAGCTACCAATCGAGTGGAAGACAATGGTTGAAGATGCGAGGAACTACATGATATTATATGAACAACTACACGAAAAGTACACTTGGTTGAAATGGTGAGTCAGACCTCGCTCCACGCATGACCCAGCTAACATACATAGGTTCGCTGCGTGCACATACATTTCATCGATGGTCCTACTAATGGCAAACAACCTCAACAACTCTGACGAAGCAGAGTTTCATCAAGACATCATGCATGTCGATAAGGCGCTTGTGTGGTTTCAGGACTTCTTTAAAGATAAGTCAACTACCATGTCCGATATGCTCGGGGATATCTGTACTGAAGCTGTCGAGACAATGAAACAAAGACGCGCTGAAGATATCGTTACGAATATTGGAGACAACTGGCTCGCAGGCTTTCTTGACGATAGAACAATGATGCGGTGAACGCGATTGTGAATATCATGGATGGTATTCCCAAGTTTGCCAGAGCTGAACATATCTTGGTAAAAGCTTAAGGACTAACCATATTGAACCTTTTCACTCTCGGCTATTCTTCTTCCACCTTGACGGTCTTTGCTAAAAAGTAAACGATGACCCGATTCAGTTCTTATGACTTCGGTAATGAGTGGTCTACCGGAGCTAAACTCCAGTATATATTTCCTTCCAAATCCATTACCATCTGTCCTTTGCGAGTCTCGGTCGTTATCGAAGGCGTCGTGTTCGTCCTCATCGTTTGCAAAATCGTTGAGTTGAAGCTCATGGGTTGAATAAGAGGGTCCTTTGTCGGATTTGTACGAGGCGATAGTTGTCTGATCAGGTGGGCTGCGTTCTGAACCAATAGCACAGCTGAGAGATATCAGGTCTTTTATATCGGATTCAGTGACTTTGGCACAACGGTCTGCAGATTTGCCGCATATCAACTTCCGCCAGCGGCACTCGGTAAATGACGACACTTTTTGAGACATGCGCAAAAATGAGGTAGATGAGTGAGAAGTTGAAAAAGAATGTGTTATGCGATAATCTGCACTTGTCTGATCAGACTGTGACGAGAGGACTCGTAGCTTTATCTATATTATTGTCGTTGACATAAGACTTATCGTCTTGATTGACAACTATTCGATAATGAGTGCTCTGTATTGTGACGTAGACTTTGTGTCATCCTGCGATCAGTAATTGTCAATTGATCAATAGTTTGGCCAAATATGTAGATAATATTACGTCTCGTGATACGCTGGGACGGGCCGTTAGTAGCGCGCACAAAAGACTTAGCGCATCGAGCCAACCGAAAGCAGTAGAACCAAAGATGTCGAACAATCAATCAAATATGTCCAATTAGAATATATAGTAAGAATAGGGAAATAGAACATGTTCCGTAATGCCATCTTCATCACAGAAAATTTAGCAAATATCCTGGTAATAACCAATGACCGGGCAAACTGTGACAGTCTTGCAAACACCCTTAGGGTACCCAGGGTAGTAGCTAGGGCAGAAATCATCTGTGAAGCGAGTCTCCATGTACTCCGACCATGTAGCGACAGGGAAGCACTGTAGGTATTCTTGTTAGCGTCCCAATTCAGCAAATCTGGTCAAAGGTGACTTACGTAGTCTTGGCCGTCAACTTCGACATTTGAGCCGGAAATATATGGACAGTAGCCGTGGATCTGGGTCTCGCCTGCCGCGTTGGCACAAGCGCAGGCTAGGACCTCTCTGCCGGCCACTTTAGCTTCCGCGGTGGGGGCTGCCATGATGGCGGGGACGGCGAGGATAATGGTGAAGAGGCTCTTGAGAGACATGGCTGCGGTGGATGAAGGTAGAGGAGTGGTAAGGAGGGTTGATTTGTGATTGAATCAGGCAGTTTAATGTGACAGGATGAAGGTCAAGAATGTCAACTAACTGAGCAGACAGATAGCTCTTTTATACCCATCTGGCTGTCGGCTCGGCAAGCTCACATGTCCTGCTCAGTACTTGTAAACAAAGCTTCATAATCATTACGAAAACTATACAATCCTCATCAAGGGATTCCTCCGATGTTGTGTTTAATCGCATGGCAAGAAGCCCCTCATCACAATACAAGTTTCTGGCAACATGCCTCGCCAGGTTGCACTATACCCCATATCTGGTAGGCATACTCCACCCTATATAAACATATCTTAGTGGAGATCCAACGTTTCTTCCTTGATAGAAACCCCAAATGGGAGGACCCTCAGGTCGCACAGATAACAACCGCACCATTCAAGGGTCCATACCTGCTGAAGACGCCTGATACCGCAAGGATTGTGGTCGGTTACCCCTACAGCTACTACGCTAGGGTGGGATCGTAGAGCATGATCGCTGAAAGGACATCTAATGTTAATGGTAGTTTAAACTCGTCGCCGCGCGCATGCGGGGAAGCTGATAATTAACGTGCTGTGTGTAGGATCGCGGAGATGCATCCAGTTGCCTGATCTTATTTAGCCGATGATGTGATTACTTGATCGGGATGCCTAGTAGTATTGGCAGTTATGCATTGGGAGCCACATCTGAAAATGAATGTTTATTCATTTCAATGTCTGTTATTACCGGTTCGGTCCTGTCAACATATTCTCATTCGTCCTTCAAATTATCTGTACGAACGCTACATCAAGTGACCAGCAAGAATATTAGCATATTGGGAAGGTCACATCAATTAAGGACAGAAGAATTGCAGGCCCAGGGTGGGTTAACTGGAGGTTATATCATCCGGAGGTCCCTTGTCTTGCATGATAGTTATTTTGTCCGTCGGGGTTTATAGGTTTGGATGAGAGAACTGACCAGCTGACACGTCCTGCTGATGTTCGAGACATAAAAGTTAGGTCCAGCCATATTGGTCAGGAGTCAATCGAAATCCGGATAGAGGAATGGCGATGATACGTCCTACCGGTGACTCGAAATTTATAGCGATCTTGGCGGATAGTCAATGGCAGAATGGTTGGCGTTAACCAGTGCCAGTGTAGGCATCACTGAGGGGCATAGGGTCAACATTGACAGTTAAACGTCTTTACCAAAGCCATTATCAGCTTCCATTATTCAGTATCTATCGGACTAGAACCTTTGATATCACGATGTCGTTGTACGTGTTGAGCCTTGAGCAAAATAAAGCTTTTTATTGAGATAGCTTGTGAGGTTAATGACCATGTTGTTCAACTTTGAGGCTATCCTCAAGTGGGATTAGCTTCGCAAGACCAGACACCTGGTGTTGAGGGCCAAGGGGCCAAGTTCATGATGTCATGTGCTTTCAGCCAAGGGACGAAAAAAACATGCCGTCACGAGCATTTTGGACCCTGATACAGGGTAAACGACAATCAAAATACGTTAATCAGTCAACCTTACTTGACGGGTTCAGTATTCCAGGCGCATGATAAAAAGAGAAGAATAAAAAGAGATAAAAAAAGCGAGTCACGGCTTCAAATTTGACCGAAGGAGCAGAACAGTTATATGTTGTCAAAACGTTGCTTGGTTTACCATGGAGAAATACATCGTACAATGCGAACTAACAGTGCAAAATAAAACATACAGTAGCGCGCGACACAACGGTAACAATAAACAGTTCTTTAACCAAAATACTGATTTATGACTCGAAGCACAGTAGCAAAGTATCACAAGATCATCTACAATTACTATACTCATTTATCTACGCATCATCCGCAGTAGTTCTCGAGATGTTCGCCTCTAGAATTCTTTATCTAACATTATCTTATCAGATAAGATAGCTTTCCCCCAGACATGATCGTCATACACTTGAACCAAAGGGTGTCAGGAATAATTCCCCGAAGATTGTCTGAGGCAGTGTCACCATAGAAAATGTATCAGCTGGCCTTCAGAAATCTTCCTTGATGACTCGGGGATTCGAGGTGATGACACAAAGTCCGTTCTTGGCTGCTTCTCACCGCCGAGAAATTTCACCAACCAAATGACGACAAGAACAGGCCGAGTGCCCAGAAAATGCTTTTGATTGGAAGCCCTGCAATTGCAGGATTTTTGAAGGATTGTGCAGCGCAGTGCAGTACCGTCCCTGGGCGTAGATCATCCCCCCGTGGCTTCCGGCGTCATAGAAGTTTACCTCTTCGATGCATACTTCGGTGCATACCTTTTAACGCCGCCATGTACAGTACAGTACCGGGACCTTAAACCGTGTACTCTAGTCATGTACCTTAAAACGTTAAAACGCTTATGCTTACGCGGACACTTTTGTAATTTCTTAGAGTCTAACACGGCTGTGCGACACGGGAGATGGCTTATTCCTCGCCACGTTGACGAATCTCCCACATGCTCAGTTTCACCCAAGACAATTAGCTACAAAGTCTCGGCGATTGAAGTCCCTGATCCTTTACAACCTCAGATCAGACTTTCAGTTTCCAATCAGGTACCAAAAAATGCGAGATGATGCTTAAATTGTAGTTAAAAAGTCTTGGAATTCCAGTCTAGAGGAACGTGGCTTTTCTTGTTAATTGTTTAGTAAGAAGGGGACCACGCGGACTAAATGCCAAGAATGGACATACGTCAGCTCGGGCGTCATTGAACTCTACAAGTGGGTAAGGGTCTTTTTTGTCTTTTTTGGATTTCGGATTTAAGCCAAGACTTTTGTCAGCATCTCCGTCTCATCCCACCTCTACTCTAGAGTCTACAACTCCATGGCGGGGTCCGGGTTCCGGAGGTGCCGGATGATGTAGTGTATCAGAGACAATTTAAGCTTAATCCACGGGAATTTGCGACGAACAAGGTTATTTTTGAGACAAGAAGAGTAGAGACTCAACTACCGGATAATCATTCATCAACAGTACAATAATTCAATTAATTAGATGTTGATAGTAAATACACATGTCATGGGCTCTGATGTAATGAGAAAGCAGCGCTCAATCTGACTCGATATGGAGTAAACCTCGCGCTCTCGGCTCCCCGAAGCCTTGTGAAACACACAGAACTGCACGCACTCTGACGAAACCCAAGTGGCTCAGCTGCCTTGGAATAAGCCGATCCCGCCCAGGCGACTTAACGTCTTGGCTTCGCTAACTGGCCAAGACAGTCCCTGTGTCATAGAACGACATGGGGGGGCGAAGCGACCCTTGTCCTCACGACCAAGACCAAATATGTAGGTATATGTTTAACTAACCTCCCAATTCCAGTGCTTGTTTCAGAAAGATCTGCTTTCCTTTCTCATCGTGGAAAGTGAGCAGCTATGAGTCTCCTGACCTTTTTATTATTGCTTGTCTTGCAGGTTTTCCAAGTGCAAGGTATGTCATGCCAAGACATGTTAGGTCTGGTCCATATTTACTGACATCACTGCCCCCAGCGCATTCAAGAGCTAGAGATACCGTCGATAAATCAGCGGCTATTGAGAAGCTTGAGTTTTCACAGGATCCGCATACTATTGGCGCTGCTTCTTCATTTCAAGTCGAGTTTGATGTTCCATATGAGCGTCAACGGATTACGCTCAACTTGCAGCCATCAAGACATGTGTTAACGCAAAACACGAATATTGAACATGTCAAGCCAAATAAGAAATATGGACAAACACTGGATCTTAAGGGTTCTAGTCCGTTGTTGTACAAGGGAGTTGCTTGGGTGAATGATGATGAGAAGCAAACGCGACGAAGGGTAGGATGGGCGCGAATGATGGTGCGATATCGAGAGGGACGACATGTGATTGAAGGTACATTCACGAATGACGGCGCTTATCACCATATTTCCCTGGACTCGAATTATCGACAGACGCGACGACTGGATAACAGCGATTCGAAGGAAGCCAAGCGAAACATGAGAGTCTGGAAGGAATTGGTGGGCCCTGAGCATGATGCCATTCTTAAGCGATCCGCGACAGAGAAGCCATCCTGTGGAGCCCAAAGATTCAACCCAGAGCAATTCGCATTTGAAGAAGCCGAAAACTACGAAGGCATGAAGAAAAAGAGAGATGAGTCTTCTCCGCTTGGATTCACCCGTCGACAAAACCCCAGCGACTGGTTCGATCCGGCCAATCATGTTGGCGACACAGATGGCTGTCCCTCATCTAGACGAGTTGCCTTGGTCGGTATCGCAGCCGATTGTTCATATACAGCCGAGTTCGACGACATGCAGGATGCTCGCGATAACATTATTTCAATGGTAAATGTTGCTTCTCAGGTCTACGAGGACACTTTCAACATCGCCTTGGCAATCCAGAACTTGACCATGTCCGACCCATCCTGCCCCGCTGACGCACCAACCTCAATGCCCTGGAACCTCCCCTGCACTGCCAACGTTGACATCAACACTCGGCTCAACCTTTTCACGAGGTGGAGAAACAGGATGCGTGATAACAACGCTGTTTGGTCTCTTTTGACAGCCTGCAGAAGTGGCTCAACAGTTGGTATCGCTTGGATCGGAAGTATTTGTAACCGATCGGGAGGATCTATATACGGCGGTGGAGGCACCGCATCTGCAAATGTGGTTGTTCGTACAAGCAACGAATGGCAGGTTTTCGCGCATGAGCTGGCGCATAACTTTGGAGCCGCTCATGACTGCACATCCAGCGAATGCAGCGACGGATATTCCCGCAGTGATGACTGTTGTCCGCTTAGTCGCTCAACATGCGACGCGCGAAACCAATACATCATGAACCCGCAAAGTAGCCCAGGAATTGAAGAATTCTCGCCCTGTACTATCGGAACTATCTGCACCGGCATTGGAGAGGAGCATATTGACACAAGCTGTCTTGTATCCGAGGATGATGTTCCAGACATTAACGACAGTCAATGCGGTAATGGCATTGTCGAGCCTGGAGAAACATGCGACTGCGGCGGTTCAAGACGTTGTCCCTCTGATTCATGCTGCAACCCCGAAACATGCCAACTCCGTGAAGGCGCCGAATGTGATCCCGTCAGTGATGGGTGCTGCACTGAAGAATGCCGCGTCGCAGATAGCGGCTTGGTCTGCAGAGAAAGCACAGCCGACTGCGATCCCGAAGAGCGCTGCGACGGAAGTTCAGGCCAATGTCCCATCGACGTACAAAATTGTACCGACGACGACGACTTTAGCGGTGATGGTAGAAGCTGGTTTGACCGAAACCGCACAGCTGTTATCGCGACAGCTGCTTCAGTCGGAGGTTTCATTGTTCTTCTCACCCTGTGCTGTCTACTCTCATGTCTGAGAAGAAGAAGCAAAGCGAGAAAACAGAAGGAGGCCAAGTTGAGGAGTATGAGTGATGGATCGAATCCTCCGTCTTTTGATCAGGCGAGAGAGACGACGCAGATGCCGACTGCGCCTAGGATGACGCATAGATATACATAGTTTGGAACTTTTGCTTGGAGTTCTGGGTTAGGCGTTTTGATGGATAGATACGAGTATACGATACAATTGAATGTCATGAATGAGAATATTGGCTGAACAAAATTCCAAAGTGGAATTGCCCTCGATACTGTTCCATGCTGTTTAGATGTAATTGGGATCTGCACTAAAAAGCAAGCCGTAACCGAACCCCGGACGTCTTCATGATCCTTGTCATAGCATATCCATCGAGACCGACCAAGGCACGAAGGAGACGAGCACCTTCAAATAGCGCGGTCCAGCCCAAAACAAAGTGAAATAATCTCACTTTCTTATCCATCCTCGTCTATATAGTCATATGAGCCTTTTCAACAGCATCATGTCTACTCTATCACCCCAAGACACCTTCCCTTTCCTGTCACTGCCGCCTGAACTCCGCCAACGAATCTATAGCTTTTGTGCTCCGCAAAACGAGCGCTTTAACATTTTCTCCCCCATAAGCCTACAAGAGCAGCTCCCATCTTTGCTTGTTTGGCATGTCGTCATTGTAACCTGACATGCACGAAAGGTTGATCACAGTATCCTGGCTTCACCGAAGATCAGAAGACTCTATGAAACAGCAAATTAATGATTGTAGATACAGTGGAGTAATTTAAGTGACATTGGTTTGTCTCTGTTGATGACGGCGAGTTCAACAACAGAAGGGAGTGTTATTGGGTGAACGACACAAACAGGATGTATTGAGAATCCTTGAAACATGCAAACTGGAGCAGTTTGTTTCGAACAGCCCCTCTTGAAATGGCCAGCGCGACTCCAAGCAGTGTTTGTGAGTAAAACAGAGGTTTCATTAGCAAACCAGTGACCGACAAACAAGTAAAAACCTTTGTGTGAAAGGTGCAAGTTGCTTGCGAGATTGCAACTCATTGGCTTTCTCTGTCGTACATGTGACAAACCCAACTCTTTGACCTCGTTATTCGCGCAATAAGCCAGGCATAACCTTACCCAGGAATCGTCCCATGCAAGTTCAAACAGACTTTTAATTCCTGCCCAGAACATCTACCATCAACAACCTTCTCTCTATCAATCCAGGACTTCCCACATTGAGGACTCTTGACCAGCACAATGTCGACTCCATCTTATGGAGGAACTTTCCCGTTTCTGGAACTTCCACCTGAATTACGCCAACGAATCTATGAACTTTGCTCTCCGCAACGTGCTCGTTTCATCATTGACGATGGACATTGTTGGCGAGCGCCCGAAGAACGCGCTGATTTTCGAAACTACAAAAGCTTCAAGCGGGATCGAAGCACCCCGCCTGACCACTATGATGGTCCAGAAAGAGCGGCTATGTCCGCAAATACCGACGACAGAAGCTCTCTGCCTCAACTCCTTCGAACATGTCGCCAGATAAACAATGAGGCAAAAACAATTCTGTATACCAACAACATCTTTCAGCATAATGGTGGGAGTTATCACTCGTGGGGTGAGCTGCGACTGTTCGGATCGGAATCTCGCAGAGAGATCCGGCATATGGTAGTGGAGCTACGGGATTCCCTTGACTCCTCTCCTGGTATAGAGCAGGCTCATGAGACTTGGATAGACATACTTGGAAGGCTATCTACTCTTCAACTTATTGTAAGACGCCCCTGGCTAGAGTTTGAGCATGAAAAATGGGATAAAGAGTTGAAAGAGCATCTAGAGTCCCTCAACCGACTCGTGCCTAGAGACACAAACATAGTGGTAGACGTGGACGGAAAGGACTCGGCTCGCCAGCTGGTAAACGAGACCATCTCAAACCGCTGCACCTTCGAGCAACTTGCTGCTGGAGATGAGACCTTCGAACGAGGGATATTCGCTCCGATCTACCCCGTCTCGGCCCAGATTCCAAGGCTTTGGGACTTTCCCGATCAGCTTGAGACTATCGAGTATTATAGGGTGGAGACGGATGAACAGTCTTGATAGTGGCTAGCGATGGACGAAATTACTTGATAATAGAGCAAATACTAGACGAGGTTGAATAGGAGCTTTTTCAACGAATAAACATCATGTATGTTAAGCCGGCTTGATTATCTTTACGAATTTAATTGATTGTGGCGCGAACATCTAAGTATAAGATGCAATTGAATGTCACGAATTTCATGAATAGATGCTCTTATATCAATAACTGTCATAGTAGCAAAGCTATTGCCAACTGCACAGAGCCACGCAGCCAAAAGAGTATGTACCGACAACCCTTGAAGGCCAAGTAAGATATGGGATCACAGCACATGGTCACTAATGCTTCTAATTCGTGGCTTTCAATGGAGTTTTGATACGCGTCAGTCGCGGGACTATGGACGCCTCTTTGTTTTTGTCATTGGCCGCCCCCTCACGACTCACACGCGTGCCATTCCTAGTGACGCGATCTGTTCACACCAAAACACAAGTGAATAAGAACACTTTCTCTTCTCTTTCCTTCTCTTTGCATCATATCCTCCAAAGCCTGAAGAATACTGAACAGTAGAATGTCGACATCAACATCATCGTCTAAAGACACTTTCCCCCTTATGGAGCTGCCGCCTGAACTACGCCAAAAGATATACGGCTTTTGCACTCCAATCGGCTACCGCTGGCAGATTAGTCCAACAACACAAGAGCCTGGAGAGCCAGCCTGGTTGCAAGACAGAGACTACAACCCGGGCACTCTCTTTCAACTTGTTCAAACCTGTCGTCAAATCAACAATGAGGCGGCACCACTCTTGTACCGCTGCAACACTTTTGAGATTGACGTCTACATCGATACACAATGGCATCAATTGAAGATTTCCGAGCCCTACTTGCAAAAGGAAATCCGCCATATCGCATTGGTCATGCTCTGCCAGAATCCTGAGGACCCAAAGGATCCAGACATGATCGACCCGATGTGGGTAGACTTGCTTGGGGGACTATCTACTCTGGAACTTGTCATACAACACCCTGCGTCCTTCTTCTGCAAAAACGGCTATATGCCAGGGGTAGGAGTGTTCAACGACCCCGAATGGAAGATTTTGTTGAAACGGAGGCTAGAGGTTATTAAACGTCTTGTGCCTGAAGGAATTAAAATCATCGTAGATACGGACAAGGATGCCGACCTCATCACATTGGTAGAGGAAGCTATCCCAAACCATTGTACTTTTGGAGACACCGAGCCTGGGTATCATACCTTTATGCGATTCAAGTCCACTGACGCTTTGGACATGCTCACTGGAGATGACTTCAGTGGAGATGACTACAGTGACGATGGTGGGGAGCATCTGGACTTTCGCGATCCCGATCTTGGTGATCCTGTTATTCAAGAGTTGACTCGTTTAACTCTGGCCGCAGTTCCGAACATCGATATCAATCATCCCGACTTACTCGATATGTTCCGTAGGATTCGGGACAGCCAACTTGAAGAGGCGCTAGCGACGAACGGTAGCAATTGACAGGGGCGCAAACACGAGATGAGATTGATCGGAAAATTTGTAAGCAAATGGGTTGTATTTTAAGCTAGTCCAATTTTATGAATTTAGTTACTTGATGCTTGCCGTTGCAAAGACTGTGGATAGTGTCACTTCGGACTGGGTCCGATGGCTGAAGTTACGTCGGGGGTTTTCCGTGCGCCGTTCGGAAACGCCTCTCATAGTCATCATACCCCGCGTGAGACTAAATACTGGTAGCCACGGCAAAGCCGCCGGCATTGGTATTAATAATTGTGAGAATAGCTCAAGTTGCCTGTGTTACCAGCAAAGAAGACTTGCCCAATTTACAGCTGCATATTCAAGAACAATGGCGTCCCAGAAACATCCCAACTTTGACGAATTGCCCTTGGACAAAAGTGGTCCTCGGGGGAATGCATGGGGTCGTTGGGGTCCTGATGACCAGCTTGGTACCCTGAATCATTTGAACGATGATGTAATCAGTCAAGCAGCAAGAGAGAACATCAAGACAGGAACGAGGCTGTCTTTGAAGTAAGTTATGGCTGCCACCAGTTTGAAGATAGAGGTTAACTGTGAAACAGTTGGTCTATGACTGGCGCGTCAAATCCGAAGTTCGCACGGAAGAACCTTGAGTTGAAGCTCATCAACAAGGCGCCATTGAAGCATGCACACGACGACGAGGTAACCTTACCAAGTCTGAATGGATGGCAGATAGCTAATGCCAATACCATAGTGGAGCTTTAATTCGCAATGCAGTTCTCAATGGGACGGTTTCCGACATTACGCTTACCAAGAAGAGGCAGTGAGTATGACTGGGGACGATTTGGAATGCTTCTGACCGAGCCGATAGTTATACTACATGGGGCGCAAAGCAGAGGAATTCGCTGCTTCAGACCATCCAAACAGTATTCATCGTACGTACCTCGTTAGCTCGACTCACACTCTTTTGTTAACAGCTTTGCAGATGTCTCAGAGAAGGGTATCGCTGGACGCGCTGTCTTTATCGACTGGTATGCCTGGGCTTTAAACGAAGGCATCCAAATCGACGGCATGACATCCCATGAAATCCCCTTCGACCAAATCATCAAAACTCTGGAGTACCAAAACATGAGCCTCGACTCATTTCGAGCTGGCGACATCATCGTCATTCGTTTCGGCTACCTAGCCCAGTACGAGAACATGGACGCCACCAAGCGCGAGCATCTCAACGAATTGTACAAAACGCAAAAGCCAGATAACATCGGTCTGAAGCCCTCTAAAGAGCTGCTCAAATTCCTTTGGAACACTAAGATCGCTGCCATCTGTGGTGATGCGCGATCCTTGGAGGTCTGGCCATGTAAGGATCTTGAATGGCATTTGCATGAGTGGCTTTTGGCTGGTTGGGGTATGCCGATTGGTGAGTTGTTCTACCTTGAAGAACTTTCGAAGAAGTGTAAAGAATTGGGAAGATATACCTTCTTTATGTCTAGTTCCCCGATGAATGTAAGTTGAGCTGCCCTTGTGTAGTAATTATGAAGACTCTAACTTGAAAACAGGTACCAGGAGCTGTCGCAAGTCCGCCGAACGCTCTGGCATTCTTCTAGATCGAGCAGTATAGAGAGATCTACAGGAAATTTCAAATTCAATTGAAAAAGAGAACATGGTTGAGAACAAGATGCATTTCCATATGTCATATTGTGAAGAACACGCACGTGCCAGTTCGTGATGTGAATTGACCGAGACCTTTCCGAGCATCTCTTGAGCCACAAAGTTATCTTCTTTTGTCCACAGTCGGGAAGACATTCATAGAGTTCCACAAGACATATTGAACAGTGTATCATACAGATATATCAGACAGTCATAGATGGCGACGTTGTCACTCTTTAAGAGACATATTGTTCAACTGGCGTAAGACTCTATTGACTACATGCCTCTCTGAGACCCTCCACGTCAACTTTCATGACCACTGGCACTTTTTGCACCACCACCTAACTAAATCACCTTTTACCACTCGGACCTTTACAGAGTATATTTGTACAGAGGGCTCTTCTCTCCCATAGCGTCCAACTCTTCCTGAGAATACTTCTGGCGAACTTCCGCCTCGGAAATCTTGGCTCGTGCCTTGTTTGATCGCCAAAGACAGAATTCCATGAACAAGGCGCAAGAAGCACCCAGACAAATGATACCGAGCGCGGTACCGTAGCCGGTAGGGTACTGAGGTCCCTCTCTGTCGAGGAAGATGTTCGTGCCGATGATACTGCCAAGGTTGCCTGCAGCCAAAAGCCAAGCAAGACCAATGGATCGCTTCCAAGATGGAGCCAGGTTGTTTCCTGTCCAAGCCGTGATACCAGGCAAAAGTGGGTAGATACCGATTTGAGCCAGAATCACGCCGACATACATAGCTGGGACATTGTTTCCAACATCCTTGGAGTAGTTGAACAAGACAGCCATCGCTACCAGAAGAATTGACATCGGTCCGACAATGAAAGGCATGCGCCAGGCAAGACGATCCGAGAATCTTCCAGATAGCCATGCGGCAATACCACCACACACATACGGGGGCATGGTAAGCAGCTGAGCATTTGCAGTCGAGAACCCAAGTTGCTTGATAATCTGCGGCATGGTGAACTTGAAGGCGGCGTTGGGAACAGAATTCGCCCAAGCCAGGACAACACCAAGCATGACTTTCCAATCAGTCATCGTCTTGAACAGCAACTTCCAAGAGAACTTGTCACCCTCCGCAGTGTTTGCTCGGACACCGGACAGGCGAAGACGCAAGTCGATGTAGCGCTTCTCTTCGTCAGACAGCCACTTCGCTCGTTCGGGGGTATCGATGATGAGCAATGGCATGACCAGAGCAGCTGCTACAGTAACGGCTCCTTCGATGAGGAAGATCCAGCGCCAGCCAGCAATGCCTCTCGCACCGTCGAGACGGGCAATACCGAATGCCAGCAGACCACTGAGTGCGCCGGAGAAAGCAGAGGCGGTGTAGAAGATGGCTAGGCGTTGTTGAAGCTCGTGACGTGGGTACCAACTCGAGACGATATAGACAGCTCCAGGAAAGAAACCAGCCTAATACTGTTCAGTATATTGGAAAGAAGTTGGATGGGATCACGTACCTCGAAGATTCCGAGAATGACACGGCAGGCGACAAGACCTTCGAAGTTCTTTACGACACCCATGCATGTCATGACAATACCCCAGCTAAGGACCAGGAATGAAAGCCAGATGCTAGGGCGAACCTTCTTGAGGATGATGTTGGAAGGGACCTCTGCGACGAGTCAGTGAGGCTCAAGAGACGAGATCGCCGTGACACTTACCGAAGATGATGTATGGAACAAAGAAGATAGTACTAGCGATGTTGTACTGGTTACCGACAAGGCCCAAGTCCTTGTCCATTCCTTCAATCTTCGCATTTCCAATATTTCCTCGATCGATGTGGGCGAGTAGGTACAGAATGGCCATGATGGGAAGAAGTCGAAAGTCAATCTGAATCAATTAGCAAGATAAAATGCTCAAAAGATTTGGGAGCCATACCTTTCTCACGACCTTCTTTCCAGCTTTGCCTTCCCATCCGCGCATGAAGTCTGCATCTTCAGGCGAAAGACCCGAGTAAGCGTCGGGGGCATTTTCGATGAACTTGTCATCGACCTTCATAGGCTCGACACCTTTGCTGTTATTGTGCTCCATGGCGAACGATATGGACTGAATGACAAAGCCAGGTGGTCAACGTTGAGATAATGGGATTCCCAATACAGCGTCATATATACGTTTGCGCATCCCAGGATGTTGTGCTCATCGGATCTCCTCCGGTAATGTCTCTGCCTGCTCGCTCAATCCCCGTGGGGACCCCGCATCTCTCGTGATCTCCCTTGAGCGGCTGAAAGATCTTAACCTGACTCGTACGGTGGTACTCGAGTCAACGTTCTCATTTCCCCACACATCGGCAGCGCTAGCATGTAGACGTTTGTCCTAGGGCGTCGGATTTTTCCCGATGTCCAAGAAAGGATTTAATTTTGTGGCTATACCAGTCGCTTAGCACTTAACTGGCTTATGGCCGAGATAGCCGGTAATGTTTTATTCGCCTATGCAGAATTGTTGAGTTGTTGATCCCAATTGGGAGATGGGGTTCGGCGAACTTGGGGACTAATTTGGTGTGTCCAACGTACTTGATTGCAAGTCATTCCGCTCTAGCGTCCAAAATCTGTCTATTGTACAAATTCCTAAAAGTAACTGATTTTGTTTGAAGGCATCTCTAATGCTGACCTTCAGTCCAATACTGCAGATGCGGTCGAGATTCCCGAAAGGATAGTCTCCCTGGTCGTGGTTGCTTTCATCGTGAGTTTGAAAAGGTCCAGAAAAGGTGTAAAGTTGATGGGTGTTTGACCTGGTCTGCTTGGCTTACATGGGCCAGCCAATGTGCCTCTGCCGACAAGGCCGATGAAGAAAAATGTCCGAAGATACTTCTTACTATATCGAATAAATGAAACAAGTAGAAGACAGGAACTTGCTGTAGAGTACTGTTATAAGATATTGATATCGTATGATTTAGAGGTGTGCGGCGCACAGTTATACCCGCTTTCCCTACTTAAATCCGACTATTGAATGCACTCAACCAGTATAAATAAACAATCCCCTGTTCTGGAATTTCTGGACATAAGTTTTGTGCCTGCAGTACCCCTGTTGTACTTGCTAGTGCTATGAACTATTGGACTTGGCAAGCAGTATCAATCTCTAGGGCCTGATTTCGGATCTCCTTTTCTCCCGAGCACCTGAAAGCACCACTCAGATGGTCATACCGGATTGGAAGAAGAAATGGCAAACCAGGGGTTCAAATCTGGCGTGTCAACGTTTTGTCTCCCGCTCAAACAACAGTCTTCTCTGACTGAACCTCCTGTATCATATACTTTATCGCGTAGATTGGGTCAAGGCTGTTGACCGCTGGAACCAAGCTGACCGCACGGGTCCCTTCCAGCCAGTTACGAGAGTAGAACTGAGTCCATTGCTGTCCAGTACGCTCGCAAACATCACTAATGCAGTTCAGCTCAGCCACGCTGCACCGTAGCTCTCCGCCATCAACTGCAGGTTCACACATGACGTGTTCGTGATTGTGAAGCATAGGAGTAGCACATCCTCGGAGAACGGCCTGCAGGGCGGCCTGGGTACCGGCCCGGGAGAATTCTGCGCAAACCGGAACACCTCCTGCGATGAGATGGCTGGTGCTGGTCTCAACTGTCAGGATAGTCGGGATCAAGAGGAGCCACCTGCCAGTGCCCCACCAACGGGCACCCGCGTTGAATGCACGCATTTCTGAGCCGTCACGAAACCCGTCCCTGGCAATGATTTTGAACATGAATGGCACCGCAGATGATGTTGTGGCTGGCGAAGAGCTTGTCACGTCAGAGGAGACCGAGGTTGTGATTGACGAAGCTGCAGAGTCTGCAGTGTACATTGCGGTCGTATCTGATGTCGGGACTTCGGTATATGAAGGCGTCAAGTCTGTTGTTGTGGATACTGAAACAGGTACAGATGCTTCGGTCGGTTCCGTTATTTGAGTAGAGATTGATGACATGTCTAAGGGCAATGGGATGTCGGATCCAGCTGTAGTAAGGGTGTCAAAGCCGGCCATCGAATTATCGGTAGACACAATGATTGGGTTTTGAGACAGCGATACGGAGTTGGTTCCGGGGGTTTGTGTCAAAATAGACGTTGGAGACCCATCGAAGCTTGACGTTATCTGAGACGTCAAGTCGATGGTCAAGGTTGTTGTTAGCTCTATCGATAGAACATAGCTCGATGTAAAGGAGTATTCTGACAGCCATGACGAAGGAAGATCGATAGTGTTGCCCGATAGGCCAGTTAAGAGAGTGCTATCCGTCTTTTCTTCATCTAGCGTCGAGGTAGTAGCGGGTGACCATTCGATAGAAGTTGTATAGGGCTCTATGATGAATGAGGAAGCCTCAAATGAAGCAATGACTGAGAATTCTAACAGGTCAACGGAGTCGTAGTAATTGAAAGTTCAGTACATACCTAAACGAGAGGGCTTGCATGGACTTGCCCACGCGCCACAACCGCTGAAAGCGAGCGACACTAGAATTGAGTACCACATCCTCGAATCGATGATGGGTGGAAAAAAAAGAATCTTCTTCAAGCAAAGACAACGGAGAGAGTTATTCTATTAAGTGCTGCAGAAATTGGACATACCCCTGTACTTTGGCCCTGTTTTATTTGCTTTTATGTTGACTATTGAACTGACTATGGAGACTCAGGTCATTAAAATCAATATCGGTGAGTCTAGAATTTACTGGGTACCTAGCTTCCAAGCACTATTGGCGCTAAATGCAACCACGTTTTCAGGTACCTAATTTTAGCTTCACGGCCCGTAGTCAACTAGGGACGGGTCCGAGGCTCACGAGGGTCAAGCATGTTGATTCGTTCTAATTCCTCCTAATCAATATTTTCACACCAGTTCAGATCGGTTTGGGATTTTGCCAAGTTGTAAGATTACCTTCCATGCAGAAAAAAGTACATAACCAGAATTACCGTCCCATTTCGTGTACGTATATTTCATGATGATAAAAGTCCCAGCACTATGCTTCGACGCGGCACTCAGTATTAAAATGCCAGCTTCTCCTTCTTAACCCCAAAGAGTGACAGTCCGTTCTCATAAGCACTCTCCCTATCGTCAAGACCAGTTTCCTTCTCGTCTGCAATAATGCGCTCTCGACTCTTCAAGAGTTCAAGAGCAACATCACGCCATTCAATCTCTGCCTTGTCCTGCTTCAGCTCGGGCGCCAAGTCAAAGTTAAGCTTGATCGATCCAAGTCGTCCATCTCGCTTCTTGAACTGGCCATCAACAATCACTGCGTCGATATCGGAGGGTGAGGAATGCGCAATGATGGCGCCGATAGGATCTTCCACAGCTGCGCAGATCATGCCAGGGCTGAGAGTATCCCAGATAACAAGATCGGCAACCTTGCCTTCTTCCAAAGAGCCAAGCTTGTCTTCCATGTGAATAGCTCTGGCACCGCGAATGGTAGCCAGCTGGAACGCTTCCTGGACTTTGAGTTGAATCCTTCCGGGGAACTTTCCAGTGTCGAGAACCTTGTTGTTACGACGCGAGCGCTCAGCCTGGACTGCGAGTCTCATTTGAGAGGCGATGCTACCGCTGTTGTTGCTATGGCAGTCAATGCCTAGAGAGGCGATGGACTTGGCATTCTCTTGGAAACACACAGGCCAGCCGTGGGACATTTGGAGCTCGGTCTCTGGTGTTGATGAGACGGCTGCTCCGACTTTGTTGAGCTTTTCGGCATCGGAGTCGCTCAGTGGGGTTGCGTGGGAAAGCAAGATATCCTTCTCGAGGAGACCATAGGCTTCGAGTAAATCTACAAGCGATTGCTCTATATCGAGGTCAGTTCGTCAAAATCTCAACTAGAAACGAATAGCTTACCGAGTAGGCTACCCACATAGTGAGAAGTAATTGTCTTGATCCCCAAGCTTCGAACCTTGCTGAAGATGCCGACAATAACTTCCTTTGGAAGAAAGTAAAAGTCAAATCCGAAGCCCATGGTGACACGTCCATCACCAAAAGGACCGCCTTCACAAAGCTGAGTCAGTTGTTCAAAGATCCAATCAGGAAGCAGATTCTGGTCCAAGGCAAAAGGTTTCCATGTCTTGACTCGGCCTGTGGGGGTGTAGCAATAGATAGAGCGGACACCGGACGAAATGGTCGCCGATAAGGCTGCGCTATCTTTTCGTGCGTCAGTTAATACCAAACTATCTGTTGGTGATTTTACTCACTGTGCTCTGGGCTGTATGAGATGTGGGCGTGGTCGACGATGGTGGTTGTTCCAGCTTCTAGAGCTTCGAGACATCCACCGAGCTGGCCCCAGAATACGTCTTCGGGTTTGTAGCTGTGCGACACCATGTTTCCTTCCCACAAGTCAGTATCGTCATTAGAACCAGACCGGTCTTTCACGAACCAGGCGCCATGTACTCGAGCAACCCATGATCTGCATGTCTGCCCTTTACCTGCGTTTGCCAAACATGATGATGCGTATCAATAAAGCCCGGCGTGATAAGCTTGTCTGTACAATCGATAACTTCGGTTGACTCAGAAGGAGGGTCAATTTGGGCAGCGATACGGGTGATTTTGTTACCCTCGACCAAAAGCGAATGGTTCTTCAGAGGAACGATAGTATCATCTCCGGACCCACGAGGGACCAACAAAGTGGCGTTCTTCAATAGGATTGAAGCCATTTTAGTGTCGTTTTTGGTCGCACTGCAGGTAAGACAAGATAATGTAGAACAAATTAGATGGTTGAGGAATTGTTCGGTTGCACAAGCTCTATATATACGATTTTCCAACAACCTATTCAGTGATGATTCTCACCTCATTCCAGATGAGGGGTTGCTGCATTATGGTGGGTTAACTAGACATACGATTGGCTGTTGATAGCCTATTCGTCCTTTGTAGGATTTCTCGGATTCCTCTCGCGACGCGAGATCAAGCAGCGATTGGAGCGAGACAACGAGATCACGTCAGCTCTCTATATCAAAGCATTGTTTCCTGCAGTGGGTTGCAATTAGCATCTAATATGCGTCGCCGTAACGTTATTCAATGCTAAAGTATTTTTTTACGTGATTGTATTCACTATCATGTTCGATCCAAAACTCACAGGTTACTCTCATGATGTTTATCCGCCAAGTCCGTCAGGCTTATTGGAATTGCCCATCGTGATGTTCGGCATTTTAGACATTAAAGCCGAGAGTTCCGATAAGATCTAGGCGGGTCCGAGAAGCATAGATATTTATCCACTGGAAGACGTAAGATCATGGAATGGATGAATATGACCAACATCACTATTGGCGATCTCGATTGAGGCACCAATGGACTAAACTCTACCGCGCGCGCTGACTTTTCTGATTATCAATCAGAATTAGCTTACCAGCACTACCAGCTCATCACCTAAAATGCCAAAACTGACAACAAGTCTCACCGGCTATTTATGGACGTGCATTCAAGTCCAATAACTACAGGTTGACAGATTGTAGCTAACCAGAGTCTGGAAATTTTCACGAATTTTTCGTTCTAGAACAAAGGTTTAGTGATCCGCGTCTCGGAGTTTGTAAGACGCGCGCGCTTGTCAACTCGCCACTCCGGGCTGTATGGAGCGTAATAAGACCGCGCTTTCTCAACAATGGGGGCTTGGTGTAGGGGTATCACGTTCGCTTTGCATTGTTCCAAATGCTTGCGAAAGGCCGGGGGTTCAAATCCCTCAGCCTCCATTTTTGGCTTATGTCTATGTATTTTTACCTTTTCTTTTTGCCTTTTCGTTGCTTGGACTAGGCGATTGACGAGACCCTCTGGTGGAGTGTCCAAAAAGCTGTGGAACTTGGGTTGTGTGTGCTTACGCTGGAGAGCTATCGCGTCTACGGAAACTCAGGTGTTGACGCGACGCGGCAAAATGAAGGTATCGTAATGGCCACAAGCAGAGAACAGTTGTGAGTTTTGGAGGCTATACCAAAAAACATGACGTCTGATACAACGTCCAGCCACCGACTCACGTAACAAGCCATCCCGTAAAATGGGGCACGATTAGAGAGTCCTTCGTCAAACGGACTTTTTGTTCCTGCGCGTCAAGATAACTTTGGGAAAGGTTCAAAAAATGGCAAAAGAAACTCCGGTGCGGGGAATCGAACCCCGCTCGCCGCGGATTTTCAGGAATGAAAACGCGGTATGCTAACCGATACACCACACCGGATGTTTGATGTTAGTCAGCATTGCAATCAGAGCTCATATACTCCGGTCCAAGCAAGATTCAAGAACGCGGCATCATGCATCCTGTCAGTATTAAGCAACGAGAAATGTAAAAAATAAAATAGTGCAACTCAGTTGAAGTTCAATAAAGAGTGAGTAATCGTGTTTTGCTGCCTCTGGTATGAATTCTTAGCGATTCTACACTAATTTCTGAAATTATGGTTGGTAATATCAATGTTTTTCGACAAACGACTGTTGTTGTAACCCAATCCAAGTCTAGCAGATGCCAAACCATTACTCTCAGCTTTACAAAACTACAGAACTGCAGGTTAGATAAAAATTTCTTTCGTACAGTAGAGTTTTACCACATATCACTCGTAAAATAACAAGCAGCTGTGGAAAAGCCGAGGGCATCTTTATGGTTTAGGGTAGCGATCGACAGGGGTACTCAGCCCAAGGAGATAACCGACAAATGATTCATCACGAGTCTAAAGCCAGTCCCAAAGATCCTTTCTCCACAGAATTAACAATAAGCCTCGGCGTTCCCTAAATACGAATAAGCTACAGCCCAACCTTGAAACACATCCAACCTCGGGCGTATCACCAAAGAGTCCCGCGCTAAATGCCGCCACAGCCGTAGCGCCTCCCAAGATCCCTGCCCTGTAGGGCTGTGATTTTACATCGGGACCGATACCACAAGAGACCCCCCTGCATGAAATCTCTCGGGACCGAAAAAATGCCCACCAGCAAAAGATCTGACTTCCAGGGTTGTTTTTTACTGGATCGAGTAGGAGCGGTCCGGCAGGCTAATCGTTAGTCTGGTAGATGTCACTATATTACTGGTTGGAGACCGAATCATCTGAAATTGCTATTCAGAATGAAACGGCCAATTTCTTACCGTAATCTACCCGTAGTGACCGTTGAGAATCTCGGTTCCGAAGAGACTGTTCATGTATGCGATGATGACCGGTATCATTGTAAGTGGCGATGGTAACAAAACATATATAATCAGTTGAATATCTTGGCTTTGAATGTTATCAAACAGCTCAACAAAACACTCTTTCTTTGACTTTGTCTTCTTCATTCACAGAATACCTCACGATGAAGGGAAGCTCCACTTTCCTTCTCGCCTCCAGCACTCTGCTGAGCGCTGCAAGTGGTCTACAACTCCACAAGCGCGACAACCCAGCCGTCGTCCCTGTCAACTTCGAGAGACAAATCAGAGATGCATCTGAATCTCTCAGAAGGCGAGCAGACGACAAGACTACCGAGATGAAGGTTGACAAACACGGCTTGACCTGGCTCTACTGGGCCAATTTCACCATCGGCACACCACCCCAACAGCTCTACTCCGAGATCGACACTGGCAGCGCTGATCTTCTTGTCCTGACGGACGAGATTGAAGCTTGCACGGGTAAGGAAGTCCAGTGTACCGGAAATGTCTTCAGCACCGGAAAGTCGAGGACTTTTGGCTGGGTTGACAGTGAGTCTGAAGCTTCCGGAAGCTTTGGAAGTGGCGAGACTTGGGCTGGATATTACGGCACCGATACTTTCACTCTTGGTGACGCGACAATTGATAACTTTCAATTTATTGCAACAACCGAGTTCAAAGCCACTGGCTCTGGTATCTTCAGTATCTTTGGCATTGGTCTTGCTGGACTTGAGCTTGCGAAGAACAAATACGCCAATCTTCCGTATGCCCTGGCCGAAGCTGGTGAGATCAACACACCCGCCTACAGTCTTTGGCTCGAGAGCGATCAAAAGGGTCAATTCCTCTTTGGTGGTGTCAACAAGGCCAAGTACAAGGGTCCTCTGGTTTCGTTTCCCATCCCCAAGAACAACCAGAACGGCAAGACAGACAGACTTCTGGTCGTCATGGAAGGTTTCGGCGTAAGCAGTAATGGGAAGTACTCCGGAATGGACTTCACGCCTCGCCCTGTTCTTTTAGACTCTGGAAGTGTTAGAAGCCAACTGAATGCAGAGATGCTCATGCACATAGTTGAGACCTTTGACGACATTGGATTTGTCGCGACTCCTATTGGCGGACAGGTACCCTGCAATGTCAGCGAGAAGTATACTGTGGACTTTACATTCGGAGAGCTCACCTTTAAAATCCCTCTCAAGGATTTCATCATAAGACCTACTCAAGACTACGGTCTGGACGGCGTACCTTACTGCGTGCTCAACTTTAATCCTGATGCCACCCTGCTTCTCTTGGGCGACGACTTCCTTCGATCAACCTACCTTGTGTACGACTACGAGAACATGGAGATTTCCATGGCCCAATACAATCCCGACGGAGGCAAGGATGACATCCACGAGATTGTTAAGAAGGTTCCTGGTGCCGAGAAGCTCAAGGATGTCCCCATGTCGTTTGACGTCTGGGATGGAACCGCATTTGGTGACCCGACCACAGCTCCTACATATGTTACGGCGGCTACTATGACTCTTCTCAACGGCGGGACCGCTACGGAGGCTACTGTGACCGGCGACCCCAGGGAGACTAATGCGGGTCTTAAGGTGGCTAAGCCAACCGAGACTGGGGACTCCAGGGATAAGAATGATGATGAGGATAACGCAGCGACAAGAAGTTTGCCTGGAAGCGCCATGGCTGCTGTTGTTATGGGCGTTATTGCCGGAGCGATGTTCCTGTGGTAGAATTATGAGCAATAGAAGAAGCATACTGTAGCGTGTTGAATACCTCTTAGTAATAAATATCTATACAAACATAAAATCTGGAAGTCAATTGGTGTTTCGTTTGTCTATTCTTCCAATCGTGGAGATGCTACGTGAATGAGATACAACGACAATTGAGTTTCCGATTTTGTTGAAAGAAACATCCCCCGCAGATATCCAATTTGGAGCAGAAGATTCTCAGAGGCAAGTCAAAAAGAAAAATTAGTTGGAGGCGGGAGAAGCAAAAAGAATGATCACGCTGGGGATCGAACCCAGAATCTTCTGATTCGTAGTCAGACGCCTTGCCATTGGGCCACGCGACCGTATCTTGCTTGAAGAAAATTGGTCAGTTTTGACACTAAGTTGGTCGCCAGAGCGAAACATCGCCTTGGACTAGAGGGGCAAGATCTGGAGAATAATTGTGTGACTCTAGGCCCACTGGCGCTTCGTCTCAAGCAATTGCCACTACAGAAGAGATCTTATCGGCCGGGGCTAAGCGAGGACTCAGCGTCATCAACCAACCGCAAAATCTTAAACTGAGTTGGTATGAGCTAAAGTGAATGATACTTTGTTGTACTCTCAAAAGGGTAATAAGCTCGCTGAAGATCAGCCTGTCAGCCATCACCAGATCGGTCCACTGCGATGTGCACAAGGCACAGACCGAGGAGACAAATGCGGGCGAACATTTCAGTTTATTTCTACGGCTGTTAGTATCCACTGTCTCGGAGAAGTGCCCGGCTTAGAATGACCGTCCAGAATCAATGCTTGTAATGAGTTGTAGGCTGAGTTCCACGTTATGCACTCAATGGAAAACCCGTATTATTTTCTCACAAAATCAACACTTCGGACTTGGCTTCTCCATTTAATTCTCTTGATGTTGAAGATCCAGAATCCGATCTCTTGAAATTGCCTGACTGCGGCAAGAATCTTGGTTATTACCTGAGGCTGGAATGCTGCGACGCCTCAATTCCAGCCCCGCGCAAATTAGCGACGTTGCAACTTTCTGCAGTGACTTAATTGGCGGTGCTGGAACGAATCCGGAAATGGAACGCCCTGGCCATCAAGTTTGATGCAGGTACACTCCGTAGCGGGACAGAACCTCAGAGTCTAGATCAGGATGGGCAGCCAACGTCTTAGAGTTCTATACGTATTAAGCGGCATAATAAGGGTGGTATGCCCTGTTGGTCTCGCGCATGCTGGTTCGAGGTTTTGGCAGTGTGCTGTGTCATCTTGGCACAGTTACCTTTCCAGTCACGACATTATGGTTCGAGTTCTTACCTTTCTTACTTTGATGTTGAGCTTGGTACTATTCGCACAAGCTCAACAACCTGTCTCTCCTGGAGGAAACGCCAGTGACACCGCCACCTCTCCCTGTTTTGTATGTACTAACCGGTAGTCGCGCCTCGGTGGATGTCTGCTAACTGTCACAGTCGTCCTGCCTCGAAGAGGTATATAACGACAACCCGCAATACGAACGAAATGTCACCAGGATATGCGACGACAAAGCCTTCTTCAAACAATTAGACTCATGCATGGACGCCGATTGCGGCATTGGTGATGACTTGCGTATGAACAACCGGCATCTATTGGAAAGCTGAGAACTAAAACGACTTAGGGTTCCATTTCTGGAAAGAGCTGAAGTGCCATTTACCAGTCACGGATCGACGGCATGTAGTTAACGTGACTGCCGTGGTGTTTGGAGTTCTGGCACTCGTATTCTTCGGCATGAGAGTTATCTCGAAGATCATTGGATTCGTGCCATATGGAACTGACGATAGTCTAATCATGGCAGCATTTGTACGGCACTATTATCATATCCAAAGGGTTGCGCTGACATCGGATAGCCGTTTGTAGTAGCTTCAACCGTGGGAACTTTCGTTTGTTTGTGCCCTCACCACTTGCTGGCATTACTATACTAACGGGTGGGTAGTAACGTCGAAAGGCCTTGGACTCGATATCTGGCACGTACGTGACAGGAACATCACAGCACATTACAAAGTTAGCATATAAGCTCCCCTACAGTGGGTAGTGGATACTGATAACAACGCTCCAGTTCATTATGGTCTTTGCCATTTGTTACATAATGGCGCTGACTCTAATCAAATTGTCCATCCTAGCCTTCTTCCTGCGCGTATTTCCCGACCCTAAATTTCGACATGTGGTACAGGTAACCATGGCTTTTACCGTAGTGATGATAGTCGCATTCAGCGTGGTATTCGCCCTGCAACGAAAACCGCTTTGGATGTTCTGGGAGGGATGGCGAGATAAGCACCCCCGTGGCATGATGCTGGACACGAATGCTTCAGCAGTCAGTCATGGCTTGTTGAACGTTGCGTTGGATGTCTGGATGTTAATCCTCCCTATGACGCAACTGTGGAAAATTGGCTTTAAACAGAAGAAGAAGTTTGGCATCATTGCTATGTTTGGTGTAGGAATCTTGTAAGTCTGATGACGTCCATGCAAGTCAGGCAGGATACTGATGAAATCGCCCAGTCTTACTGCTGTCAGTACAGTACGAATTCCATACATCACGAAATTTGAAACATCAAAGAATTCAACTGGTATGTACCGATTAAAAGTGAGAATAACAATTCTGACAGAGGAAACAGCGGATTCGGTTGAGACCATTGTCTGGTCTGTGGTAAAGGCATGTGTAGGAGTCATGGTTGCTTGCATGCCTGGTGCGCGTCAGTGTGTGCGAGATATAACGGCACGTGTCAGAAGACAGAGAGCCGAGGATGGAGAGAACAGGACTAGTATTTTCGTTGATCGGTCTTTGGCGACAATTGTTATGACCAAGCAGCAGACAACATTCGGGACGGGAAGTTCCGATTCGGGGAGCGTCGCAAAGCCCTATACTGCAGCTGAAATACGCAGATAGAGGAGAGTGTAAACTGTTAGCAACTGAAGATTGATTAAGAGGTTTCGTATTAAGCGATATCTAAACATTTGCGATAAAAGCTATCTATAATTCAATTATCGACCACCCAATTCTCAAGACCGACAAGCTATCCACATCCCTTGAATGCCAACTAAGCCCTACTGAAGTTCTTATGCACTACTGCCCTTGAAAGCTCCCTCGTCCCGAATCCTGTTCAAAAATCTCAAAACAGCCGGTGTAACCTCCTCTGGCTTCTCAAGTTGAGGTGCATGTCCAGCACCCTTAACAGCAACAACCTCGCTATCCTTGAAGTTGGAAGCGACCCAACGAGCCTCCTCAAGAGGATCACTCCAATCAGGATCCGCATCGCCATAAACAGCAAGCACAGGAGCCTTAACCTTGCTAAGGTAAGGCTCAACAACAGCGTGGTCTGTGGATAGAGTAGCATGGAATGCCTTCCAGCGACCAGGACCGGTAAGCATCTTGATGGATCGGTCTACGCGCTCCTGCTTCTTATCGCCAAGACCAGGCCAAAGCTTAGGCGCGTAGGACTTCCAGATAATAGGACCAGTGGGACAGTTCATCGAAAGACGGAAGAGACTTGCGACGAGCTTGCCCGTGCCGGGACGGAGGAATGCGCCGATGAGAACAAGGCCGGCGACTTTGTGAGGTTGGCTTCCAGAGGCGATTGTAGCAGCTGCGCCAGAGAGTGAAGCGCCGACAAGAACGGCAGGACCCCCGCCGTAAGCGTCAATGAGGGTGATGAGATCATCGGCTGTGGCTTCGTCGCCGTAGCGTTTGAAGGTAGTGGAGCTGTCGCCGTGACCCCGGAGATCCACTGTGGCTACTCGGTACCCGGCTTTGCGGAGTTCAGTAGCGAGAGGGTCATATGCATCTCGGAAATCTCCCATCGCAGGGGAGCAGATGACGAGAGGGCCTTCGCCGGAAATGTCGACGGCGAGCTTACCACCGTCGGTCTCGATGTAAGTGAGAGGCATTATGGAGTTGTGAACTAAGATGAGATTGGATGAGATAAGATGCTGTAAGATAAAGAGTTTCTGAGTAGATAGTAAGAGTCTAGTGTAAGTTCTTGTTGTCTGATGGAAAAATCATTTCTAACTAGCGGGATGTAGATATATATAGTCATTTTAATTCGAACAAATGCCGGGTCATGCAGCAGTGTTTGCATCTCTTGAAGGCGAGACTCGGCCGATGCTGACAGTCTTATCATTGATTGGGTCGCGCAAAAGCACGAGAATATGCCGAAACTAACGCGAGAGCGAAGTCTTAGCGACACCTTCTCTCTGATTGGCTGAATGAGCTGGAATATCCTTACTCCGCCTTAAAACCGACCGACTAACCCGAGAAGGCATTTGCACTTGTTGGCAAATCTCATGCATTGAGCAATCATGGCTGCCTGTGTGTGGCCTTAAGTCCAACTGGGGGCTGTTAATTTTCCGAGTCCTACGGAACCTCTGATTCGTTCATGGGTCGCATTCGTGCTCGCTCGGCGTCGAGACTGAGGACGAAGTTGGCATTGTCCATCACTGGTACTTCTATGCTTGAGAATAGAAGTGGACCAAAACTGCTGCCATTATAAAGCGAAATTATAATTATTGTTCCTGTCTGCGACTTATTTCAACAACTGCTTAAGAACTTCACAAACAGCATTGCCAACCTCCGTACACTTAGCAGACCCTCCCAGATCTCCCGTCCTGGTTTCTAGCCCACCATTCTCCTTTGTATCCAAGACCTTGACGATAGCCTGCTCAATTGCAGCAGCCTCCTTCTCCATTAGAAATGAGTAACGGAGCATCATAGCCAAACTCAGAATTTGCGCAACAGGATTGGCGAGGTCCTTGCCCGAGATATCCGGCGCGCTGCCGTGGACCGGCTCGTAGATACCCTTGCATGGTCCGTCTCCTGGAATTCCGGCAAGACTGGCACTAGGTAGCACGCCCAGTGTGCCAGTCAGGCCTCCGGAGATGTCAGAGATGATATCGCCAAAGGTATTGTCGGTGTGAATGACGCTGTGGTTGAAGCGTGCAGCGTCTTTGACCATGAGCATCGCTAGACTATCTGCAAGTTGATGCTTCAACTCCACGTCGGTGAGTTCCTTTTGAAAGATCTCTGTCGTCACGCGACGCCAGAGGCGCCCGCTCGCGAGAACGTTGGCCTTGTCGGCACTCCAAACAACAGGCTTTCCTTCAGCTCCAGTGCTAGAATGCAAGATTCTTGCTACAGCAGCACTCACGCGGGCCAGTCTTTCGACTTCTGAACGTGAGTACACCCAAAGGTCAGATGCCACATCAACATCTTCCTTCTTCTCGCCAAAGTAGGCGCCACCGCAGTTCTCTCTCACAACAATGAACTTGAGGCCCTCGACGAGCTCGGGTTTGATAGGCGATGCGCCGATGAGACTAGGAACAAGAATTTCACAAGGTCTCAGGTTGGCGAATGCATCGAGCTTCTGTCGCAGTTTCAAAAGTCCGGACTCAGGCGTGGGATCAGCACCAGCCCACTCCGGTCCACCAATGCTGCCGAAAAGAACGGCGTCGCTTTCAAGTGCTTTTTCAAGGACGGCTTCGGTGACGGGTGTGCCGTGCTTGTCAATACTGCAGCCACCAACGACGTCTGTGTCTCTTTCGAAGTGTAGATCTGGACGACTGGCTTCAATTACGTCGAGGACTTTGAGAGCCTCGGCCATGATTTCGGGGCCGACATGATCGCCGGGGAGGATGAGGATGCGAAGTGTTTTGGGAGACATTGTAATAGATAGGCTATTCACTCAGGGAATGATACAATTCGGAGACCTTATGGAGCAAGTACGATGGTGTGGTTCTTAATCTTAACAAGGACTTGGGGTTCGTTATCTGAGGTACCTTTCCGATGTCGGAACGTTACACTGCAGTATCCGGTTGCCGGAAAGTTTGCATGTTCCTGTGATTGAATTTTGAGGGGAAACAAGAAGAGGGGGACTCCACTATCGGTTGGTGATGCATTTGGGCATGGAGTGTGCCGCCTGATATGATAGGTGTGGGGTTGAGTTCAACAGACGCAACAGCTCGACTGCTAATTATAAACGGCTATATCAATTAAGATTGTCTTTGCAATCCCGTCTCTGAATCATTGAATCATCACTTAAACTTTCTTTACATATTTTTATTGAAAATGTCTACTCGTCTCCAAGGAAAGGTCGCCATCGTCACCGGCGGCGCATCAGGCTTCGGCAAAGGTATCGCAGCCAAATTTGTCTCCGAGGGCGCCAACGTCATCATCACCGACCTCTCCAAAGACGCAGGTGAAGCCGTCGCATCAGAGCTCAATTGCCTGTTCCTTCGAGCAGACGTTACCAAACCTGATGACTGGCGCGCAGTTCTATCTCTTGCGCTCGAAAAGTTCAACCAGCTCGATATTGTGGTCAACAATGCTGGCGCGACTTATGCCAATAAGCCAACCCAAGATGCCACCGAGGCAGACTTTGACCTGGTGATGAACGTGAATGTAAAGAGTGTGTTCCACTCTACGAATATTCTTGTGCCGTATTTCATGAAGGAGAAGAGGCCTGGATGTTTCATTCAGGTTGCTTCGACAGCGGGTACTCGACCTAGACCCAACTTGACGTGGTACAATGCCTCCAAGGCGGCGGTTATCAACGCGACCAAGACAATGGCCGTTGAGTATGGGCCTCATCAGATTCGTTTCAACTCGGTTTCGCCGGTAGTGGGAAGCACCGGAATGTGAGTCAGAAGTGAAGAGAAAGTAACAAACATACTGACTTAGACAGGACACATCTCTTCATCGGTAAACCTGATACAGAGGAGAACCGAAAGGGCTTCGTCTCTACAATTCCTTTGGGACGACCGTCAACACCCAGCGACATAGCCAACGCTTGCTGCTATTTGGCTAGCGACGAAGCGAACTTCATCACTGGGGTCAATCTAGAGGTATGTCTGACTCCTGTGCTGCGGAGCTATACAATGCTGACAATTCACTGATAGGTCGATGGAGGCCGGTGTGTGTGATTGCGAGATAGCGGTAGCATTATTCACAATACGTTAACATGATAATTAAGTTGACCAATGCTCATAGTAAATTGCCTCAATCAAATATGTGTTTATTTGACCCTCTCTTCGATACAGTACCTTTCTTTCTCCAGGTTGACCCAGGCTCCACTGATAACAAACCATTCCTGCCTGGCCTGTATAATTCCCAAGCAATCAATTCCCGCAGTCTCAACTGTTTCCAACACAATCACATGTGGTCTACAATCCCCGGGATCATGCTTGTGCTACGAGCAACTTGTTGGTTATCCTGCAGCATCAGTCCATTCAAAACAAGCCCCGAGGTGCCGGCATCGGAACCGGGTACAAGAATTAGCGCCCGCTCGCTGTGAGATAGGCTATTGATCCCCTGTATCACCAACAGGGCGGGGTAATCACAGGGACCCGGGCTTCCCCGCCGGACGTGACAGCGCCCATGATAGGGAGCTGTAGCACCGGCCCCGCTTTATGTTCCTGTGAGCTTCAGAGATTACGTCAAGCTCTCCTCCCCAACTCTCATACGATGTAGAGCTGCTGTATATCAGAGAGACAAAGAGGCATTGCTGAGAGGTTTCTGATCCTGTATCGTCTTTCCATTTCATCAATACTTACATCTACACCTACACAATGGCCAACCCATACTCCCTTCCTTTCAAACTCCAGGATACCGATCTCCTCCATCTCGAGTCCTATGTTCATGGCGAGTTTGTCTCCGCCAAAAATAATAAGACTTTTGATATCATCGACCCAGGAACCGGGGATCCTTGGGCAACATGTCCCGATTGTAACGTCGTCGACGTGGAGCCAGCTATAGCGTCTTGCTACGATACCTTCCAGACCTACTCCAAGGCGACACCCAGGCAGAGAGCCAAGTTGCTCATGAAGTGGCATGAACTCATACTGGAGTCCAGAGAAGACCTTGCCAAAATCCTCGTTCATGAGACTGGAAAGACCCTGGCCGAGGCTCGTGGTGAGATCGATTACGCTCTTACCTTCGTCTGGTGGTTCTCCGGCGAAGCAGACCGAGGAGAACATGGAACAACCATGACCTGTAGTGTTCCCGGTCGAAGAGGTATGACGACTAAGCGACCCATTGGTGTCGCGGCGGCTCTCGTACCCTGGAACTTCCCCATCGCGCTCGCCCTTCGTAAAGCAGCGGCAGCATTGGCAGCTGGATGCACTATGGTCGTCAAGACATCACCCGAAACTCCTCTGACGGCCGTCTCTGTCGCGCATCTTGCCACAAAAGCAGGATTTCCAGCAGGTGCACTCAATGTGCTCACCACAAGCCTTGAGAACACACCTGCTGTGGCTGAGGCGATGTGCCTGGACCCAAGAGTTAAGAAGGTTAGCTTCACGGGGAGCACAAGAGTGGGCAAATTGATCTCGACCCTATGCGCGAAGGACCTCAAGAAGACGACACTTGAGCTCGGCGGAAATTGCCCATTTATTGTATTCGATGACGCCAATGTCGACCAGGCTATGGATCAGCTTATGAACCTCAAGTGGCGACATGCTGGCCAGGCCTGTGTGTCTTCTAACCGACTATTCGTACAGAGCGGTATCTATGATTTCTTTGTTGAGAAGCTCGTCAACCAGGCGAAGGCGTTAAAGACTGGTCATGGCATGGGCGAGGGTAATACTATGGGTGCTCTGACAACCCCCAGAGGCTTAGACAAAGCAGAAGAGCTGTACAAGGAAGCCGTCGAGAAAGGTGCCAAGACGGTTCTTGGTAATGGGAAGCGAGAAGGAGGACGGGGCTACTTTATGAAACCTACGATCCTTACCGGCATGACCGATGATATGGCCATAACAAACGACGAGATATTTGCACCAATCCTGGGTGTCTATCGCTTTGACACCGAGGAGGAGGTCACCAAAAGAGCTAACGATACGCCGTATGGGCTGACGAGCTACGTATTCACCAAGAATGTCGATAGACTGATGAGAATGTTTGAGAACCTGGACGCTGGCATGGTGGGACTGGTAAGTCGTCTCCATATTCTTTTGCCGGAGTGATACTGACTTGAAGTAGAACGTTGGAAACTGCTCTTCAGCTGAGGCACCCTTTGGCGGTATCAATGACAGTGGACATGGAAAGGAAAGTGGAAAGGATGTTGCTATTAATGAGTTCCTGATCACGAAGACTGGAACTCTGTCCATCGAAGGACATTACTGAATTACATGGATGGAGGTATATCAATAATGATCAACTATCTTCTTTATGGAATGCGCAAAACAGACAACTCTGACACGCGACCGTGGAATTAGTGGTCAAGAAAGTGTTGACATCTTCTGGATAGCTTTGACAAAACACTATTCCAAAAACGGAGACTGAATAGGCGACGCCATGATGTTTGTGTCGGTGCTATCTTGCAGACGCTTCGATGCGTCCTTCATTGCATCTTGCCTCACTGAGAAACGTGGTAACCAACTTCAATACTAGCTCTGCCTCTGCCCCTGTACAACAATGCCCCATGAACGGAACCGCGGGGCAGCTCCGAATCCTTGACTCGGTAGATGTGATAAAGTGGCACGTTCCGGAGGTTAACAAGCCATGTCGGACTGCCCCGCCCCCTAGAGCGCCCTAGCTCATGCAGCTGCCAATGTAGATCACGAGAACCGTGCTTACGGGTCAAGAATCTGGGGTTGCGGGGCCATTAAACTGCCTTTAGCATAGTCTGTTTGCTGGATGCCGCGTTGCTTCAAATGATGATAAAGGAGCGTGGTATTGAGTTCATAAAATTACATTCAAGCAAGATCACAGGAACACGCGTCTAACATCATCTTTGCACTTCAATCATCGGAACACCAAGACTCGTCTCTATCCTCAATGGCAAAGCACACAACCGCCTACAACAGGCTGGTCACGGTTGCTGTTGCCTTCGGGTCTCTTGTAAGTGACTACTTTATCCTTCAACGTGCAATGCTTATTCACCTATAGACCTACGGCTATTGTTCGTCAGTAATCGGAAGCACGATCGGACAACCAGGATGGTACAACTTCTTTGACCTGCCCATGCAGGGCGAAACGGGCTATGGTACAACGACTACACAGGCCATCTCGACCGCGAACGGCATATACAGCGCAGGCGGCGCTATTGGTACACTGTTTATCATGTGGGCTGCTACAGCCCTCGGCAGAAAGAGGTCGATCCAAATTGGAGGTGCCTTTGCCTTGCTGGGAGGAGCTTTACAAGGCGGTGCAGCCAACTTGGGGTAAGTTATGACGATTCTCTTATGGTGATAGAAGTCTAACGAAGGCGTCAGCATGTTTCAGGCCGGACGAATCTTAGCAGGCATCGGCATTGGTATTCTCGTCACCGTCTGCCCGATGTACATGGGCGAGCTCGCACCACACGACAAAAGAGGCTGGCTCGTAGGCCACCACGCCATCTTTCTCGTCTTTGGATACATGCTTTCCGGCTGGCTCGGATACGCATGCTACTTCACCACCGAAAGCATGCCAGACTTTGCCTGGAGATTCCCCTTATGCATGCAATGCCTCGCCCCTATGGTACTGCTCATAACATCCGCCTGGATCCCCGAATCGCCTCGTTGGTTGCTGCAGAAGGGTCGGGTTGAGGACGCGTGGAAGGTCATTCACAACCTGCGAGCATCGCCAGAGGATCCCGATGAGCAGGTCGCTCGGGAAGAAATCTACCAGATCAAGGAGCAGCTTGCTTTGGATACTGCAAAGCTTGAGACTCTTGGATGTGGACCTTGGTTGGCTGTGTTCAAAAAGAAGAGCTATCGTAAGCGCATGGCGATTGGGTTCCTTACTCAATGGGGTGCCGAGTTCGCTGGCCCTCTTATCATTGTACGTTTCTCACTTCTCCCGCCATTTGAAAAACTTCACTGACCTTCTTAGAACAACTACTCGGTCATTCTTTACACCAATCTCGGCCAGACTGGATCCATGCCACTCCTGCTCTCCGCCTTGTGGCTTACTACTGCTGGCATTATCTACAACCCGCTGGGCGCCTGGCTCCACGATAAGGTCAACTCGCGTCGCTGGATGTTCATGGCTGGTCTTTTTGGCTGCCTGATAACCACCAGTGGTCTTGCTGCCTGTATTGCCGAGTTTTCCGGAACATCAAATAAAGCCGGCAACGCAGCTGGCGTGTTCTTCGTTTTCCTTTATCTAGCATTCCAAGGGCAAGTTTCACTTCTCCATGCCAGTCTAGCTGTTCTCTAACAAAAGTGATCAGAACTCTGTGCGACACGACCATGTATATTTATGTGTCAGAGATCTTCCCAACCGAGATTCGTCCCATCGGTATGGGCTTCTCCCTGTTCGGTCAGTTTGCGAGTACCCTCATCCTGCTTCAGACGGCACCAATTGGATTTGTCAATGTCGGTTGGAAGTACTACCTGGTCATCATTGTTTGGTGTATCTTTTTCATTCCAATCGTCTACTTTTATTTCCCTGAGACGGCCAACCTCTCTCTTGAGGAAATCTCGGCCCGTTTCGGCGATGATGTGGCTGTTCATGTTCACGATGTTCCGGAGGAACAGCGCAAGGAACTTGACAACTACCTGAATAAGGTGGATGTTGCACACATGGAGGATTCTGGACCGAAGGACAAGGCAGAAGCCTAAGTTCATTTACAGTGTTAAGGTGCGGTGGCAACCTGGATGTTAGTGTGTTGGTAATTCGTTTGATGATCTCTTCAATCAACTTTTGTCTCCAAAATTAATTACAAACTCTGTACATCGATGTCCAGTCAGGTTTAGATGTTATCACCAAGTGCTCGTGGCGACTGCTCGCTCCCCTACGATTCTTGAACCAGTCTCTCTTAGCAGCCCTTATATGAGTCGAAAGAGATGCCTTTTTTGCAAAGCCTTCTCCAGAAATGCCCCTGCATGCATGCACGCAAATTATGAGATGTCCCTCATTTTCATTGGGATATTCATTTTATACGCCAGGAATCCACCTCCACTGAAATCTCGCAATCTCGGCAGTTATCCATGTAACTGCAACACAACAGATCGGGCGATTTTGAAAAGACAACCGGGGAAACTAGATCAGCTCCGTCATTCTCTCTTCAACACCTCCACATCCGAAGGAGGCTGGGGACAAGTGCGTCTTGGCTGGTGCAGCGTTGAACCACTAGTCAATTCCGGAGCGCCCCCGCAGTGGTACGCTCCAGATGTTCACCCTTCGATCAATCAGACCATCAAATGTAAGAACCGAGGAGCATGCCGGATCGTTAGCGGTCTCCGTACCCCAGAAATTGGGGAGCGGGGAGTGGGATCATGGGGCCTGGTGTCAGAAGTCAACTCCGGGGGAGAGGGTATAGAAGGACCTGTCAAGTTCAAGTCACAGGATCAGAACCTGTTGGTCTCTCAAACCTCAACTGCGCTTCCTATCAGGACTCAATATGGGCAACGCAATCTTACCTGAAGATATGTCCCTTCACTACAAAGACTATGATAGTCTTCTTGACCCTCGAAGAGTCTGGTCTGGCGCCCCAGGGTCCCGTGAAGAGGGTCTGGGCCGTCTTGTCCTTCTCACGCCAGAAGTGGTTGCCAATGCAGCAGCTACATGCATCAAAACAGGACGTCGAACGTCATTGAATTGGGACTTGACCAAGCTGGATATTGCCAACTTCAATCGAGCTCCAGCACAGCACCATATCATCTCACTTTTTGACGGTGTTGCGTATGACGATGTTTACATCTTCAATCCACAGCAGTCGTCTCAATGGGACGGTCTCCGCCATTTTTCTGCCCCAGCGCCTACCAAGTCTGATCCAAATCGTCGCCTATTTTACGGTGGCATGACTTCTGCTGAGATCCAAGACAGAAACAATACACGCATAGGCATGCAACACTGGGCCAAGGAAGGAATCTGTGGTCGTGGTGTTTTGCTAGACTATGTTGAGTACGCGGCACGGCATTCGATAACATATTCAACATTCTCAAATCACTCAATACCGCTGCACACTCTGCTTGATATCGCCAAGGAACAAAATACGCAGTTCCGTCGAGGAGATATCCTGTTTGTTAGAGTTGGGATCACAAAGGAATGGGATCAACAGATGAGTGAGGCTGATAAGCTTGCATACAGTCAGAGTACCGACCCTCAACATGCCGGTCTCGAGGGCACCGAAGAGATGCTGAAATGGATCTGGAACGAAGGCTTCTCTGCAGTAGCAAGCGATTCCATCTCTTTTGAAGTCTATCCCAAGCAACCATTTTACAAGCGAGAGGGAACAAATGCTACAGTGCCGGGGCTGTTTATGCATGAGTACTTGCTTGCGGGGTGGGGGATGCCCGTTGGTGAGCTCTTTGATCTAGAAGGGCTGAGTCAAATTTGCAAGGAAGAGAAGAGGTGGGAGTTTTTTGTGACATCGGCGCCTCTAAATATGCCTGGAGGCGTAAGTAGTCCTCCCAATTGCATAGCTATATTCTAAATGCCAGCAAATAGCTCGACTCATACAAGTTCCACGTATTATCGCCTTCTACTAGATTAGAAGCCTTTTGATTCCAACACTTGGAAGATTCTGACAAACTTCGTAGCAAGTCCCCAACAGTTCAACTTCTGCAGCATTTGTTGGGCATCGTTGCTAATAGCAGGAGTGGAGTCGGGAGCGCCGATATTCTGAACAGACCCACAGCGCGCTGGGCCTCCTGCTTCAATCCATTTCACTACAACTCGCCTCTGGGATATATTATGGTCATGAAGATCAAGGCGGACAATATTATTGCTTTCACTCGGCGCTAGTGTTCCATGAGGACCGTACGTAGAGTAAGCAATGATGAAGATGTAGCCCATAAAGACCCGCATGATCTCGCATGGTGCAGAGACTAGATAGTCATTCGCAATCGCTACGATTTGAGCTGCATGCCAACACAATCTTCTTGCTGTTTTTGGATCACTTGCAAATGTTGTCTTGAGACGCTCGCGAGCCACCTCAATTCCGTCGTGCTGTTGCGGCGTTGACGAGATGAGATTGCGCACGATGTAGATTATCATGTCAAGAATGCCGTTTGCAGCACATAGGTGTGAGTAGTGACAAAGAAGGCTAGCAATACTATTCTTATCGTCAGTTTGTATGAGTTCTAAGACAAGAATTCACTTACTTATAGCTGATCAGATCACCAGTTGTGGACGGTGCCCGTAAGGATTCCACCAGCGTGTTCAGCCCCTTCAGGAGTGACCTTTTTGTTTCTCGGTGTGCGCTTATGATGGAGGTCAAGCCAAGGAATTCGGGCATGGCGACAACTTCCAGCTGCCAGAGGTCCCACAACATGCGTCCCATGACCTGAGCACAGAGTCTCTTGGCCCATGATCCCAAATATGACGGTGCTTCTCTTCCAGCTAGTGTGAGCTTGATCACCACTGACAGATTGGGGCCAGAACTGTCAGTTCCAAGTCGTGATACAAGGGCATACCAGGCCTGTGCCGAGTTCGCGTTCCATATTGATTCGGGACATGGGAGGAGAGAAGGCAGCTCATTCAGATCGACGACACCTCGGCGACTTGTGAGAGTGCAGAGACTGCAGTCGTATTCGAACGCTGCCCAGGCTGCTCTACGACCCGATTCTCTGACTATCCAGCTTCTCCACTCATGACTCAGATCTTGTCCATTCTCCGGGCTGGGAACACCTTCCTGTCTCTCGTCTGAGCTGACGGCGTTACGAGGTTTCAACAGACCAATGCCCCGTAGGCCGCCTATAAGTATGCCGCGGGACCTATCTGCGTTTTGGTAGAGTTGTCTGTTGCCAGAACCCAAGGAGTAGATCTGGTGGAGACAGAGGGCATTGAGATATGAAACATCGTTGTAGCTGGTGTTATCGGATGCACCCATCCAGGTAATTATAGTAGAACAAAGGTCGCTCAGAACAAATGAGAGGTCAATATCGCTCGGGCTATCCGATAGCAAAGCACCAATGCAAGCCATGGCAGTCAACATCGCTGGCGGACAAGATGACATTGTCCATGTGGGTTTATGAAGAATCGACTGTACATCGTGGAACCGAGTGAAATAGGACTCAGCAAGCCGTTGTAGATGGCAGAAAGCTTGAACCGAATGACTGTCCCGTACGCTTGCAAGCTGTGGCATGGGAGTCTCGGATAAGATCTGGATAAAGCCGTCCACAAGTTGTGACCGACCAGTTCGCGAGCGACTGTTCAGAAGTTCACGCAGAGGAGGCAGCCGATACTGATGCGGGACGGAGTCATTGCCTTGATCGAATGGCCATGCAAGGCTGGCGTGGTGGGGATTTGACGATCTTCTTGCTTCATCAGACGATCTTCTGCCCTCAGCTTCGCGCGTCCACGTCGATTCTGCAGCTTCTGATGGTTGCTGTGGCGCTCCGTCGGGAAAGCAACCATTTGTAGCTACCATCTCAGGACCCCGTTGCTCCAAATTCGAAGACCATGGTTCTTGGACGTAGAGACCTTCCAAAGCCGCCAATTGGGCAGGTTGTAGTCCGTCGTCAACATTGGAGCCGAGCCAGTCAAATCCGCCAGTCCGAAAATTAGGTTGCATTAGAGCCATGTAAGAAGGTGAGATGGCGAAATTATTGCTGAAGACGGCGTCGCCAGGGTCTGTTTGTAGAGTATCAAAGGACTGTGGTATGTCCATCGCGGAGCCAATCGTGGAGTTTTCATCGATATTATTGAATGCATCAGCTTGACAGGCTCGACTCAAAGATTGAGTATCGTCAGTTTCACGTGTCAAGGTAGAGCCGGGGGAAGAGGTTGAGGGCGGTAAAGTCGCTATTGGTACGCTGATGTTAAAAGCCGGCTGCCATGCATCGCTCTGAGGAAGCGAAGGTTCATCGGGTTGGCCCTGTGCTTGCTCATCCTCCTCAGGATGTTTAGGTCGATCAGTGCTCGCGTCGCTGTCCAGAATTACTAGGCCATCTTGTTCAATCGGGTTAGGATACGAACAAGCATCCCCCGCCCGAGAGCAACCGTTGCAGCAAGGCCTTTTACGGTCGCATTTGAGTTTCTTCACGACACATCGATAACACGACTTCTGAACCGATTTCTTTGCATGTCCTTTGACGCGATGTGTAGAGCGTAAATGGCGTAAGAGAACGTCGCGTCTACTAAATGTCTTTTGGCACTGAGGGCAGGGGATAAAGTCCTTGTTGGAGGATGCTATGTGGGTGAGTTGATGGCGACTGAGATGACTGGGCCGTGAGAACTTTTGAGGACATTCAGGACATTGAAGTTGACGCTGCTGTGGGCATATTAGAAACTGGAAATAAAGCGGAAGAAGGCGAATTTACACTTGAGTCTGCTCCTGTCATGGCGAGCTTGGACGACACTTCACGGTTGGAAGGGAAGAGTGGCAGTATTACTGGGGCCAGCAATCGAGAGTTCTGGGGTAGAATGCGGGGACAATCACGTGTTACGCAATATGGAGGGGACGTAATTCTAACATCAGAGTTAAAGTTTGCCCTTAAAGTGGCTGCTCCCTTGCGTCGAGTGCTGACAGGGTTTAGAGCCAATTAATATGCCTGTCGCAGAAGTGACCTACAAATGCTGAGAATTATCATCGCATGAGAAGTACCTATCATAGAATCTCGAGGTGAGGATTTAGTTGGCTCCCCTTGTCAACTTCAACAAGGTCTAGTGCGATAGGTGCCAGTCACACCCGGCGGGGTCATCCCTACAAACAACATGGACGGATATCGAGTTTGAGTTTAAAGATAGATGATAACTCAACTGAAAGACTCTATTTAAAGCTTGAAACTATTTTTCAAGTTCATCTAAGGACATAATAAACTGAATCAGCTACAGCAATTGGTGGTTATAGAGATAGGGAATTGGGGTGGTTATTGACAAAATTTGCTCTGCGCTGCAACTAACCACACGCTGTAAAGGCAAAATTAAAGAACGTTACCAACCATTGTGTATATTATCTAATTTATCTAGAGAGAAAAGGATTCTTCATTTTGAGTGACACTATCGAGAGAAATCATTTCTTCTAAGCGTGAGGCGACTACTCTAACCTGCCCTGCTTCCGGCACTTTTGCCGCAAGATTGAAATCTATGACGAAGTCGCCGAAGTCTCCTTTTAATGCTGCTGCATCGTGATGACTTGAATAAGCTTGTAACGAACTAGCCAGCTCAAGAGCCTCATCAACCGATAAGGCGCCCACTTGTAATGCCATTCCCAGCAGACCACGACCGACTGAGATGGAAACCGGACAGCAAATGGCAAGCTCTTGGCATCTTGTGATACAGAGAACAATGTAAAAGTGTAAGTCCGATCCGTTGACGCCTTCCATCTTTTCGGTATCAACAATACCGCTTGTCGGTTGGATATCCCAATTGCTGTCTGATGTAAACTCTTCCAGCACCTGATTGAAGATGTGGAGCAACGCGGTGCCGGTAATCATAGTCCTAAGTATGCTATGACGCTCGACATGGCATTTTAATAGGATTCGTTTAAGCTGGTTTGCAGATGCTCGGACGACAGATGTAGCAGTGCCATTGGGGGACGAGAAGGAACGAAGAGTTTGGGCGGGTGTTCTCAAATAGAAGGGCCTGAAGATATTGATAACGGTGCAATGAAATGAAATACTATACAATACTCATTAATAACGGGGATAATTCGAAAGCTATTTCGCCTTAAGCTCTCAGGCGAGCAAGACTAAGGCTAGACTTACTGTAAGAAAAGAACTTGATTGGAATCATGTTCTCCTCGGACTAAATCGTCATCGAGTGTATCTGCCCAGTGGAGCAGCTTTTGATATCTGGATTCAACGAAAGAAAGAGGTAGGGCTCCATCGGACGTAGGACGGTAGAGAGAATACACGGCGGCGACTTCCTGAACAATGACCCAGAGCCTACTAAGAGCCCCAAAACCTTTACCGATCAGCTGCCTTTCCGTAACGTTATGGATGCCGTCTCCAGGAATTGGCACTGTAGGGGGACAGGGGATCGGCTTAACCGGCAAGTAGTATGTACAGCGTCTGTCAAGGATATTATAAGATTGAAAGACCCATCCAGAACACGGCATACGTACGATAGCCAATTGTAGGCCCCCCAGGCGACCTGAGTAGTCTGTCTTTTTACTTGAGTGGAAAGCCCTTGCCAATTGGCTGCATTTCTTCCGCAGTTCTTCCCACCAAATAGGCCCAAACGCTCGGCCATATCTTGTGCGTCTTGGAACAACTCAACAACCCGAATGTTACTGACTTGAATTTCGCATGCAACGCCAGTTACCATCAATGCTGCCACAGTCAACAAGGAGTCAGATTGGCGTTCTGCGAGCCACAAGGTTTCAGCAGCTTTCAAGAATGCTTTACTCAAGTTCGACGAGCTAGGGTCAATGAAGCAGTACCAGAGCTATGGAACGGATGAGCTTGGGAACTGGGCTTTGTTTCTGGAAGGGGCTTACACAAGCACAGCTGAATACTGAGTGAACAAGAAATGCGGAGCAGAAATCCAACTTTCTTTCCAATAAGTCATTGAAAAACAGTTCAGCGTCGAAAAAACCAAACATGTGATGGTTCTCTGACAGATATGTTGTTATGATAGTTATGATCGAAATAGATCTAGCCCGCGCAACCATTCAACACGCAAGGAGAGAGACACAAGAATTTTGTCTGCAGCCACCTTTCAGCCATCGCCGGATTGGCAGCTTTGCGATTCCCGACTTACACTTTTCGATATGGCCTATTGGAGCAAGATACCTATCGACAATCCATTTGCTTCCAGGATTCTTTCTCATTTCCTTACGGCACACTTTCCTTTATTTCCTTGCTTCGATATAAATCTTTTTCTCGACGATATGATACACCACAATACCGATTATTGTTCGACGTTCCTCGTTGCGAGTATAATGTCGATTGCATGCGTAAGCCACAATATTCGCCAAAGATTTCACAAGAGTTGACTGACAGGTGCCACCAGCAATCCTTCAGCGCATTCGATATTCGTTCAGCCCCTCTCAGTATTTTATTCGAACAAGAGGCTCGGCTGTTATGGGAAACTGAGCGACATAACGATTCTTCGACCAATTTGGCTGCGATGACGTTTTTGTCAATGTCTGGCGGGATGGCTGGTCGTGAGGATTTAATGTTGCAGACGCTTGCGGATATCCGAGCTATGGGAGCAAGAATGAATTTACTCGGAACACGGGTCAGCGACGAAGCGCTCAAATTGTTTCATGAGCTCCCACCGGACAAGTTTAGGGCATTGGCATCTGCCGCTTGGGGGGCATATGCGTGGTTAACGTAAGTCGACAGGCTTCTTGTCCTCCCTCTGGCTGCTCAGGTTAACGGAGATCAGGTTCTATTCTACGCACTATGCCGCTGATCCAATTGCCTATCCACCCGCACTGCCTGTCCCTGGCGATACAAACAGGCAAAGTGGTGGGTTGGTTTGGCCACCTCATCCAATACCGGAGTTTCTAGGACACAACATAACAAACATATGCAAGCTATGGCCGATCATCCAGGCCTTTGGACATGTTTATTCGTTTACAAATCCTGTCCCGCTAACGGAAAGGGTGACTCTGGCTTTTGCTGAATCTACGTACCAGAAGTTTTTGGCTTGGGCAGATGCTCTCGATTTGAAAATGAAACGCAATGACAACAGTGTCTCTCACGTCTATTTCTTGCAGTAAGTGCATTTCATCATGGGCATAACTGAAGTCCTTCAGCTCACCAGTTCAGTGCGCTCTACCATGCTAGCATTGTCAGGTTATTTCAACCCTTTCTTCATGCCTCGGCGCATACGCGACTCAAAAGCTTCAATTCAAGAGATTGCACTCCAGCCTCCATATATATGGCATCCATACGACAGCTCAAACGTCTACTCATCTGGTATTTGACAAACGCCGGTCGACATTCTGATAACGGGTGGTTCACCGTCGCTGTGCTTCAAGTCATGAGTGCAACACTGTGGAACACCAATGATCCGGATTGGAAAGTGTATTTCCAGCTTTGCTTCAACTTCTGGAAAGAAGCATACATACGCTATCGCGTTTACTTGAACATAGCCAAGGCAAATTTGTATTTCGTTCTTCAACTTGGGGTTATTGAAAGGGACACGGCCGTTGCCATGGTTAATGAGCTACGTGCGGTCGGCGCGCACCATGTTGATCCTGAAAGTGCTATAAATAGAGCCATCGCAGATCATCAGATGGCGGCCAAGGACCTCCAAGATTCCAAGGTGGACGCCATGGCAAACGAGTTTGTGGACCTGACTGTGTCGCACCGTACCGACGATGTTGAATGCGATACGGCCGGCGCGGCCTCTTCTCAGGAAAGCGAGGTAGCACCCTCTCATAACTGGCTCAAGACTGTATTGAACTAGAAAACTCTGAATTAGAGTTGGACTAGGGGAAGTCTCCTCAGACGATGACGACTAAAAGACCATCCATGCTATCTAGTTCGGCTCGCCGAACAAGCTTTTGGTTATAATTACGAACTTGACAAGGGCGTAACAGATGACACAAGCCTCTGTTACTCCTACTAAGGAGAGCTTCATGTCGAGGAATATGATAATTATTATGGGGAAGGATCATGGCGGTAATTATTGGCCTGAGGGAACGTTTCCTCTAAAGACCTGGTTCAAGTTTGAGGAGGAAAGATCTAGGCTGAGCTCATGATGCTCAGGCGTCGACTGACACGGGTAATCCAAGTTATTTCAGCGAAATTCATTCTGGATTAAATAAGAAGTGTCCTTAGATAGGGATGCAGTAACAAGAGACACGTTATCTCCGGTTTTCGCGCCATCCCACTATTTTTCTAACTGCGCTTGAAGACCGTAAGACCCTGCGGAATTCCCTTCCTACCTTTCACATCCTTGACACCCAAAAACAGTCTCAACCTCGACATAACATCGTCAACGGCTGGCAACTTCTCCAAATCCAAGCCCTTTCCATCCTCCCCATCGATCCGAAAAGGCCTCATCTTGATCTTATGCTCCTGAATTTCGTCCTCCGTGAGCCTCAGCGGTAAGATAGCCGCAACCTGTGGTGTCGCAGTGTAGCCTCCGACCATGTTCAACCAGCTTGGGATACTGGGATCTGGGAAGGACATGATGATGCAACCACTAGATTTGACCAGAGGGTCAGTCTCATTGGCGTCGGGTTTGGGGACCCAGATCTCGGTTTTCATCTTTGAGAGGTCGGGTTTCTCTTGTCGAGTGAGGGATTTCCAGATCGTGTAGCCTTGGGCATCCGTATCCGTAGACTCCAGCCCGAGCATGTAGATATTGTTGTACGCTATGTGGCCATCCGGATGAGCATCTGCATCGATTTTGACCGGGGCGCATCCAGCAACTGGAGTGACGGTCACCAATTGGCGCCTTCCCTCAGTTTTGGTATCTCCAGTAATGTCGACGCGTTGAAGAGAAGTAAGCTGCCTGCGAACCGTGGCTTCATCGCCATGGGCAATGCTGGCTGCGAGGGCTAATTGGACGCCTATGAGAAAGGTGAGAGCGGCTGCACACCAGACATAAGGTTGGGCCTTGACCGCGGCCACAACCCATTCCACGATAGGCTCAATGTATTTGTCCATTCTCTAGTTTTGAAATGAGGTTGAAAAGGATGAGAAAAGGATCTGGACAACGAAAATTAATTGATTGTTATGGATGCCAAGTAGTGGTGGTTGGTCCCACGTGCTGACCTGAGTGAGCTGATTGGTTACCAATCAGCAAGACAAAGCTACTTGAGCGAACACTAATTACACTTCATTTTTCACTTCAACCATTCGGTCTCGTGATTGAACACCGCGTCTGTTGGCGCAGAATAAGTTGACAAAACAGTAGTAACCGAAAACCTTCCAGGGTATAACTATCGCCAGTAACGCCGTATCCACCGAGCTCTCAGAGCTTGGTCTATCAATTGCTCTGCCTCGCCCGCTCAGCAGCAAGCAAGCCCGCCCAGGACTCTCTTAGCGCATAGGTAAAAACTTTATGATATGCCTCTTCCAACTCCGTGATCCTCTTCTGATTTTCATTCAGCAATTCCTGCATCTTGATTCTGTAATCCTTCGCCTCTAAGCAGGATTCGTGAAGCCAGCGCGCTCTCGCAATATGACCTAGCGCGGCGACACGTTTCTTTGCTCCCGTCACAGCCTGTGCTGCCTTTTCGTGTTGACTCCAGGCTCTCTCGACTTCTGACCTGTCGGGGGGGTCGTCTGGTCGCGCTTGAGCTCTCCCTTCCAACACACCCAGTGCGAGGTCCACGGCGGCTTTGTCTTTTTCCGCTTGCGCAAGGTCCTTATTGGCGTTGTCTTCGAGAATCTTCAGATCGCCCTTATGTAGTTGGGCGACGAGATCCTTGTACTTCCTGAATGCTGCGGATGGGTTGCCAGTCATCTCGTCGTGTGTGCGCTTGCTACCCCGTGATGGTACTGCTTCGTCTGTGATCATGGACGACTGTGGGTTTGTATCGGCAGGTTTCTCTTGAGGATCTGTTTCGTTCTGTGTTGGGTTTTCCGGTGGTGGATCGTTGAGAGACAAGTCTTCAACAGGTAGGTCGTCCATGGGTACGTCGTGAACAGGTACGATATCGGGAGATGATAAGTCGTTACCGCCGGACTCGTTATTCTCGCCCAGGCCGTCTGCCATAGTCCTATTGGCGTGATCCTCGGCCTCCACAGCAGCCTCGATTCTCTTGTTGATACGACTGAAGTTGACCTTGTGGTTTGCAAATGGATCGCTCTCTTCTCTGTCACGCATCGGATCATCTGCGACCGGATGATTGGCAATTCGCTGGTTGCTGACTTCGGGATGGGTCGAGCCACTGGCAGCTGGAGCACTACTTCGCCTGTCAAGAGCCCGTGCTTGGGTGGCCGGTCGGTCCATCTCGTAGTAGGGCATCCGCTTGTTGACAGCCAATCCGCTATTCGTGTCTTGCGAACTTGGATCAAAAGGGGCAGACAATGACCGCGGTGGTGCAGGAGGAGGGTTGTTCCAACCAGCCACAGGGTCAAAATGTTTGTCCTTCCAGGTCTTGGAGGCTAATTTTTGGAGGTAATGGCCGGGGCATTGTCTGATGATTTCGTGGATGAGGACTTCCCGATTAGTCGTAAATTTTGAGAATTCATGTTGGAACAGTCGTTGAGCATACTTTGCATCCGTCGGTCCGGAAACCAGGGACAAGAATGATCGAATGGTCTATGAAATAATGTTAGGGTACATGAGAACGAAGGTGATTGTGATGAACTCACGGCGCCGTAATCTGCCGTATTGACCCACCAGTCATATGGCGTCCATGATGGTGCTTGAGAAGGGGGCGCTGGCTGTTGTTGTGGTAATGCGGGTGCTGCCATTTGGGCACGTTGTGCTGTTGGTGTTTCATTCATGTTGTAAGTCTGAACATTGACTCGATAACTGTGCTGGAGTTGGGTGAATAGTAGTGTAAAGAGAACATGCGAAGAAAATTGTTTGTTATGAGCGAAGTCAAGATAGGCCTGGAGGCTTTCAGGTGGGTAACAGACAGACTGACCTTCCATAGGTTTCGGCTACTAAAATAAAGTGGCCTAATTATTTCATCTCTCAGGCTCTCGGCGGCTGACGCCCCGACGGCTTTCTGTGCTTGTCACACCCGACATCGCGTCACGTCACGTCGCGACTGGAAGGTGGGGCCCCCTCAGAAAGGTTCAATCATATCACGTCAATCGCTCCTTCTCAATAAAAAAATTAGACAGAGAAGAATAGAAAAGAAAAGCAAACTTAGAGGGAAGGTAAAAACCACGGTCTGGCTGGTGCTAAAATTAAGGTTGGGTTGGCCCCATCTTGTGCCTGGAAAATCTTAGGTCCCTACTCCACTGTGGTACTGCCCTGTAACTCCGTGCCGTAGGTACCTAGAACCAGCGGAATGCCATGGATGAGAAGTGATGCGCATCTGGATCTCATGGGTAGCGACTCACCCATGCATAGCAGAGGACCATGGCCAAAGGTTGTCGTGAGTCGAACGTGAAGCTAACTCCATCATGAATGAGCAGTATTGAAAGCTTGACATTGCTGTTGTGGTCTCCTAAGATATAGCACAGGGAAGTCGCATCTTCTGTAACGCAATAACCTAAGTGACCCGTGCTGTTGTAAGAGGGAGCTGGCTGCCCTTTGGCTGGCGTACATAGTGTCGTGTGTTGAATCAGTGAAGCATAATTAGTCAGCGGGTTTAGCTCAGTTGGGAGAGCGTCAGACTGAAGTCAAACTTTAATCATATGATATCTGAAGGTCGTGTGTTCGATCCACACAAACCGCAAACCTTTCTTTTTGCGTTTTCACTGAGGAAAGTTCCTTTTTTACTTTCAAATATGTTTGTTCCATACATACTCTCTCTCTCTACCTTCAGCCAAAATGAATGAAACTGTCTACTTTTGGCTCTAGAGATCTTTTATGATTCGAGGTGAATGTTCTTTGGAACAGTCCCATCATATAAGAGATGAACAGTCAGGTCCCCAAGCAAGAATCTTTATGCCCGAGTATGCTTTAGATCGGTACATCGTGCCTTGCTTGATAGGTACTGCCAAATTTGGCATCCTTGAAGCCTTTTCATTATGAGGCACGCAGTCGGTATCAGTAGAAAAGAACTATGTGTTTCACCTGTATCTTGGTAAAATTTGTACTTTAAGAACAATATTAGTAAAACATCTATCACTTTCACAATCGTCATGAGCCGTTTGTTCCGCTCAAGCCTTTGTATATTGACTATGTAGAGAGGATAGTCACCCAGCTATTCAGACCTGGGACCATTCGGTACCAAAGGAACATCCTGCATCAAGTTCCTGTTCTGTAAGACACCGGTAGCTTTCTCGACAGCTTGCCATTCAGAGATGACCAGACATGATATCCAGTGAAGACTAAACATCATATCCCTTGGCTCGAAGCTCCTCAGTCAGCTTGACGGCCGCGGCGTCTTTCATCTCCCGGATCTTGGCGCACTTCTTGCATTCCTCGCCTTTGCGGTGAAGCTTTCGCTTTGCGTACCCAGATTCGCAGACCTTCCCGTTGGCCTTGGCCGTGGAGCATTTTTCGTATTCGGGCGGTGCCTGATTTTCGTTGTTGCAGGTAGGGCAAGCAATGTGAACGTCGTAGTGGTAACACATGTTGGTCAGTTAGAATCGTTCAATGTTGGAGGGGATAAGTTGTCTTGCTGGCTTTGATGTTTGATGTCTGATGTCTGATGTCTGATTTTTGATGTCTGATGTTTGGTGTTTGGTGTTTGGTGTTTGGTGTTGTGTAGTTGGAGGGACGAAGGAAGTACGAGGACGATCTATCTCGATATGCGCAGGTGGCACTGTCACTTACGTGCATCCCCATGGCAGTGCCAGTTTGTTCGCTCCTTCCAGCTATTATCATTGAATGTCTATGCCACTGACAGAAAATCAGTCAGCTGTTCTATATTGACAGTGAATGCTCAGTGCAAGGCAATGTATTCGCTGTTCATATGTATCGTAATTAAGTGTTCTATCCAATATGGCGAGTCTCCAAAACGAATCTAATCTATCCAATCTTATTCAGGATCATCTCTATCTTCTTCCCCTCCAATAACACTCAAATGCAACTGTGGTTGTGACTTGATGGCCTCCAAAACATCTTTCGGTATTTCCGTCTCTTCCACAAGAACAATTAACTCCTTCATCTTTCTACACGTGATATGCAGACTTGATATCGCGTTTGCCAATAAATCTGTGACTTCTTCATCTGTACCCAAGGGATTAAAGAATTCTAAGGTTTCTAATTCCGGTGGCAGGCCTACGGAGGCCATCCGTGGCTTCTTTGTCGATTTTCCAAAAAGTTGGTAGTCCCAGTTTAGTCGTAGTGTCTTGAGACACGCGTACTCCCGAAGTGCCAGAGGCCTACTACTGGCGAGCATCGGGAAGTCGATCGTGATAGTCTCTAACGAATGACACTGCTCTTGAAGAGCAATTATATAGTCGCGGATACTGGCTGAGCTCTCTTCAAGCTCAGGCTCGGGCTCTTCTCTTTGCGTGAGAACAAACTCTTTCAAGGCTTCAGGAAAAGCCAAAACGTCGGATAGGGTATCGTCGTTAATATCGCATTCTATCAAATGCAGCGTCTTCAAAGCCGTATTGTGCGGTTGCTCGAGCATCTCAAATCCTCGGTCGTCCAGCTTTGCCCTCTTGATAACGAGCGTCTCGAGGGTAGGGTGCGTAAATATATGGAGGTTCTCGTGTAGATCCCAGTATTGATCGTCCTCATCCTGGTAGAACAGGGTACACGACTGCAAGCAAGCGAGATCGAACGGGCCGTTGAACAGGTTGCCTATGCTGGGTAGAAGCGCGACCGGAACAGCGATGTCGAGCGTCTTCAGATTCGACATTGTTGCTATTGTTTGGGAAACACCGTTCATGGTCCCAGGTTCTTGCGTAGTCGAAATGAGTCGTGTCAGCTCGGATGCTGGGTACGCTAGCTTGACTTCCTCAATCGCTGATCCGCGACGTGGCCGACGAGTGAGTGATTGACTAAAGATGAGATGCAGCTCGGGCTTGAGCCATTGGACTGTGTTGTATAGGACGGCGTCGGCGAGAGCATGATAGCGCTTGTTAAGACGCGACACGCTGCAGAGGTCATGTTTCGGGAGTGTCTCGAGGATGGAGACGATGAGAAGATCGGGACAGCGAGCGAGGACGTCGGTCGGGGCACCGTGATGATGAGGAGGGTGAATCGCGACCATTATGGCGAGGCGATAGAGTATAGTACAGCGTATTCTGAGGTTTCCAAGTGAAGGGATATCGATATCGGCTGAGGGAGGGTCTCTGTCTCTGTCCTGGGCTGACAGATGGTGTGTGCGCGACGCTTGTGGTGTGTTTATGGGGGGAAGAGTGACTAGTGCCCCACTGACGTAAGGGAATGAGTGGTTTTTATGGGTACTGTATGGGGTAAGCGTGGTTATGTAATCATTCAGCATTGAGCTGAATACTTGGGTTGTTCTCGAGTATAGGTCCATCATTGTTGCCAAAGGGGAATGAATATGTGTGTATGTTGAATGTGAGTAACGGAAAAAGAGAAATATTTATAGAGGCGCAAGGCATCAGCGGTGGGATTTGGGTTGATTGGTCCCCCATTCAGAATAACGTTTGGCAGAACTCAATCATTACAGTTATCATCTGGCGAAAAGAATTGTTCATTGGATTATTTTTATTTAATAAAAGGACCCTGTTGACTCATCTATCGAAGTCAAACAAATACTACTAAACCCATTCCAAATTTTAATTACAGCTCCTGAACCTTCTCGGTCGAACCAGAAGTGGGAAACTGGTCAACCTTGGTCTTGGCGAACTTGCGCGCAGGAACCTTGTGCTCGAAGAGAAGATCGAGCTCACCATAAGTTCTGTCCTTGGGCTCAGGAAGGCGGAAGAAAGCCCAGATGAAGATAAGAAGACACCAACCGGCCCAGAAAAGACCAGTCTTGGCACCCCAGTTCCAAGAGTTTCGGCCAAGCATGCGGGGCATGAGAGTGTTGGTGACGAGACCTGCAATATTGCTGAAGTTGCGGGCAAGAACGATGGTCTTGGCCTTGAGACGGGTGGATGAGATCTCAGCAACGATAGTGTAGGCGATGGGGCCGATGGTCATGTCGTAGACGAAGGTGTAGACGATGAGCAAGCTACCAATGGCCCAGCCTGTGCTCTGGGTCTTCTTGACGCAGCCAAGGGCTCCAACGGCAATGAGGATACAGAACAGGGACGCCATGCCGCAGATGTAGATGTCGCGACGGCCGAAGCGAGACATCAAGAACCAGGACAGAACAACACCAACAGCACCGACACAGTACTGGATGACATTGAAGTCAAGAGCCTGCTCGGATGAAAGACCGGCCTCGAGGTAGAACTGGACGGCGTATCCCATGAGAGCGCTACCGCAGAGAGCCTGGGCAGTGTAGGTGATGGAAGCGACTTCAGTTCGTCGAAGATCGCTGCGCATAAAGCAGTGCCAGTAGTTGGTTCCAGCAGAGTTCTCCTTCTCCATCTGGTTTGTGGCCTTGAGAAGCTCAACCTGGGCATCGGCATCAAAAGGGATCTCGCACTGAGTGACCAGCGAAAGGATAGATCGCTTAGCATCTTCATAACGTTCCTGGCGAACAAGCCACCAAGGAGACTCGGGAGCGAAGAGAGTACCGAGCATGATGAATGGAGGCCAAGCCCACTGCAGAGCAAAAGGGATTCTGTAAGACCAGTCACCTCCCATGGTGCTGAACCCTCGGAGAACGCCAGCACCGATGAGCTGACCGATGACCCAGCAAAGGTTGACGTAGGCAGTAAGGTAAGGACGGAGAACAACGGGAGCGACATCGGAAGCGTAGGCGAGAGTGAGGGTCTGGAAGATACCCCATGGCAGACCGAGGAGGATGTTTCCGGCGAGGAGGACCTGAAGGTTGGGTGCGAAGAAGGGGAAGAAGATGAGGCCAATCATGAGCATCTGAGACGCCATCATGGTCTTCTTGTAACCGAAGTGGTCAGAGACCCAACCGTTGATGTAGAGACCAATGATTTGACCGCACATGCCACCGACTTGGATATAGGTTTGCCAATCTGCTGAGATGATTGGGTTTCCGTTCGAATCGACTTCGTTACCGAACTTTTGCTTGAACCTGTACATGATTAGCTTTGGAGCTGTAAAGGTATGGGGCTACTCACGCATCGTAACCGTAGAAGCTGCCAAGAAGACTCAAATCATAACCCTCCATAATAATGGCTGTCGAGAACAGGAGGGAAAAGGCAATAGCCTTAGGGTACAAGCGGAAACTGTCCCTCAAGGTAAGAGTGTGTTCGCGATCGTTGGCCGCGCGCGCAGCAGGCTTCTCAACCTCGTCGAAGCCCATCTTGGAGTCAGGGTCGATGTGCTCAACCTGAGCCATGTTGTCCTTTGGTGAAGGGGACATTGTGAAAGGGGGTGACTGAGACAAAGAGGTGTTCTCAAGGAGCCCAGGGGAGGAGGATGGGGAAGAAGGGGATGTGATTGAGGATGAGATTGACAAGAAAGCTGGGGAATCCGGGGATTCTTATGCTTAACCCCAGATTGAGACGTCTCTCCACGTTCTGAAGGTTCGAAGCTGGGGGCGCCAGGGGCAAATGCCAAGAGGAGTCTAGTCAAACAGCCATCAGAAGTCTTGTCGGACCGATGAGAGAGACATAACATCGAAAGACTTATGGCTCAGCTCATCTCCGCCAAGAAGCCAGTCTTGTGATGGCTTCAATTGCTAAGAAAGTAGACTATCGGACCGACAACATTGTCATTTTCTAGTCAGACGATGAAGTTCACGATGAATATTCTGGTGAAAACGCTCTGGCTTCAACTTGTCGGTCCGAGATGTCGGTCCGACGAAGCAGTTCATCTGGAAGCTCCCCGGATTTTCAAATTCTCTCCAGACGCATTGACCACTACACCGGGACGAACTAGTCCTGAAAGAAGACCATCACGAGCAGAAACTGCTGATCTATTCCATGTCGAGTTAGTATCATCGTTGTTCGTTTCGGACAAGGCCGGACAAGATGCAACGCTGTTGAACCATCTCGATTTAAAGAGTGCAGAAGCTGAATTGACAATGAACCTATCATTTAAGCTTGACAGGTTGCGCACACACACAAATCTTGAATTGGTGTGTAGAAGATATGGAAATGATGGTTGAGGAATTAAGCTTAACATAAGTAGTCGTCATCACTGCTTCTGGAAACTTTGTTGTTGAATGGGAGGAGATGTGGCTGACATGACGTTGAAACAGCTGCGGGGGAACCCGTTGAATAAGAACGCCTGACTTCAAAATTGATCCGCCATAGGCTTGAGAAGTTCTAACTGTTGAAACCAGATCTAGATGCGCCCTGTCCCTGTAATTGTCACATCAATAGTGTATAATATGGAGCGGTAGTGGAATGTCTGACAGAAGCATTTGACGTCCCCACCATGGTTCTCTCGCTAATAAGCAGGGGTAGCTTTTGTTAGATCCTTACTCCAGTCTCCAGTAATAATTCCACTTGGGTTGTTACTGATACTCTTCTGGGAAATACTCTGCGCGACATCGGAGCAGTATGACGGTGCTATGGTGACTACAGTATTGAGCCGCATCTATCCTTTCACGACTGTCACGCAATGGGAAGTTATTGCATGGACGCCAGTGGACCAGGTCAACCAATTATTGACTAATCTCAACTACCAACTTGGCACAACTCACACCTTCAGCCATTTTGTCCATTGCCTCATTGATGCACTCCAACCCTCTTCCAACAACCTTTGGCTCAGGGCTCGGCCTGATGGATCCCTTCGCAAGGTTCTTGCCTAACCACGTACCCATCCAGTACCGAAACTGTTCCAACCTTTCTTCCTCCACCATTGACGGCATCACAAACATGACGTTTACTCCTTCCACCTCCTCTATACTCTCCGGTAGTGGTGGAGCCGAGACTACCTTTCCATGCTGTTCTCCGTCTTTGGAGAAGGGTTCGAGGACGGCTTGACATGAGGGAAGGTCTCCCATCGCGAGGAAGCAGTGGCGGATGGTCAAACCGTCGTTCTGGGCGGCGGAGACCATGGCATTCACCACGTCAGGGTCCTTGTAGTCGAAGACATGGTCAGCACCTAGCGAGTAAATGTACTCATGATTTGCTGATCCAGCTGTTGTATAGACCGCTGCGAAGGGAGAGTTGGGATCCTGACACATAACACGTGCTGACTGCACGCCCATGGTGCCAACACTTGAAGATGCACCCCAGATAAGAAGAACCTCATTCTTCTCAACTGCTTTTTCCGATGATTCAAATTCTCCCATTCTTGGAACACCCATCTTATCCCACGCACTAAGCGGTACCTGAACAGAGACGGGCAACGTCGCAGCCTCATTCCACGACATGCTGTCATCCGGAAGAGCAACAGCATGTTGCCAAGGAACAAGACACTTCTCCTGGAACATTCCATAGTCTGGCGCACAAGATCTCCAGGCTGAGGCAGAGTATGCGACAACGCGAGTACCTTGCTGAAAGCAAGTATCGGTCGGAACGTTGTCACCAACTTCGAGAACGACACCTGCCATATCGAAGCCGATCACGGTGGGGAACTCGGCAATGAAAAGTCCTGTGTTGCGCATGATGACATCGGCTGGGTTGAAGGCCACAGATTTGACTGCGACGAGAAGTTCATTTGGCCCCGGTTTTGGTGTGGGACGGGACTGAACCTCAAAGGGTTGACCCTTGGCGGTTTGGATGGCGGCGAGATGGGTTGCCATTATAATGCGAATAAGAGTGTGAATAAAAGATGACTTTTTCTGATGAGTCTAAGAGTGGAGAAGATCAATCACTACGAATAAACGATCCTCTTTATACCTGAATTCTTCGCTCATGACGGAGTTTCTCGATATCAAGTCCATCGATCCCAGATATACATGAGCCAATCAGCGCTGACTGTTTCCGTGAGATGGTTAGCGTCCCAGATCATTTTGGCGAGACGAGGTTAGCGTATCGAACAAAGTGGAACTGAAGGAATATCTTCGTCTCCACCTACTGCTGCAGCTTACATCTCTTCATTCTTTCTCAACGATAAAGGACACAGTAATTCACGCAACAGCAGCCATGCACGTGGAAGCCAAAAAGGAAGCTCGAGCGGTTAAACCGGCGCGGAGATCGAGACATGGGTGCCGGAATTGTAAGCTGCGAAAGGTCAAGGTCGTGGGACCCCTTTCCGATATCACCAGCGGAAGACTGATTGTTTGTAGTGCGATGAGAGTAAACCTCGTTGCAGGAGCTGTACTTCTTTCGGGGTATTATGCAACTTTGGGTTCAATATTCCAGACTTGCAGCCCGTGACTTCGGATACTGGAAAATCTCTGGTTCGAAGCAAACCAGCTCTTCAACCTTCTATAACAAATGCCGTCTGGACATCTGATGAGTTCTCGAGGTATCAGCTGAGCGCCAAATGCCAGGACTTTGTCACTCGATATTATGGTCGAAGTCTTCTCACGCCTAATGATCCCAATATGCTGAAAGTGAACCAGAGTTTGTTCAAATTGGCCTTTACTGTAAGTGGCCCTAGACATTCAGCAATCGGCTTTTGCTTATACCTGACACTTCCAGTATCCATGTTTGATGCACGCTTCTCTAGCAGTGGCACTTACATACGATCGCTACCTGAACACAACAGCAGGCTCTCGTCGCAGTCTAGAAGAGTGCTACCACTGGTCCCAGAGCACAGCCCTCTTCAATGAGAAGCTTCGACGACCCGTCAAAACGAAAGACAAAGACCCCATCTGGGGTACCGCTGCTGCCTTGGCTGTCCTAACATTCTCTTCTCCCGATGCATTCAGGCCGGAGGATTCATGGCCCATAAAGTCCTCTGGTAACGATGACCTGGAGTGGGTGACCATGATTAATGGCAAGATGTCACTATGGCAGCTGGTTGAACCAATGCGAGTGGATAGTCTATTCCATGTTATGGGAGTGACGTTTGATCAAATGCTGTCACCATTGCCCGAAGTTGGGATACACGGTATACCAGAGCCAATCGCCGAGATCTGTCTTCTACACGATCTTTCTACAGCGGATGACAACCCTTACTTCTATGCAGCGCACGCTGTTTCGCATGTGCTCAATCTCCCAGATCGCGAAGTTACGACAGGCCATACGCAGCTCTTTACGCATAGACTCGGGGGTGCTTTCAAGGCGCTACTACTCGAACGAGATCCTGTGGCTCTGCTGCTTCTGTATTTGTGGTATCGCAAGGCAGGGCGGAGCATCTGGTGGATTGAACTGAGGGCTAGGGTGGAGTGTCCGGCTATCAGGATGTATGTGCAGCTCTATCACGGGGACGACGTGGCGGTAAATGCACTGCTTTGGAATGAGGATATGGTCATGGCATAGTTGTTGATTTGGCAAGGTTGCGGACACGAGAGAAGGACTAGCGGCGTCATGCTGGCCGCGCTACGTTCAGCATGATCGCGATCGCGGCAATACGATACACCAAAGATCAATTGGCGGCAGTCATGCAGTAGAACAGCATCACAGGCGACATCACATATAGCACGGTGTTGGACAGCGGCGCACATACGGCCCCGTGTCAATGCGACAAGTCCACAGGGCGAGCGTATGACTGCAGTTGATGCGAATACAAGCCCAGTATAAGGACGCCAATCACAGCGAGCAGTAGAGGCGATGGGCGGTGATGGAGCTGGGCCCAGACGAAACCATTGTCGACGGCATTATTACGGCTCAACGAATGATGGGCAACACCAGAAAGCGGAGGCTAGACACGGTTGCTTCTCTGGCAGCGCGTCTGTCATAGGTAGGCGTCAGCGCGGCCGTCGTTGACAGCATCTCGGCGGCGGTGGTCTTCAAAATGCACCATCACCAGTTATTTGTACTTCGTCCGTGCTCGATCGGCATGGCGATGCGTGTGGCGTCGGTGTTCCGTAGGGCGCTGGGTGCTGTTTGGCGACAAGCCTCGATGGCGCTGTCGACAACGGTGGAACGACCAGTCGCGGACGCCACTGGCTGAAGCATGGCGCGTGTCGTTCTCGCAAAGGAAGGGTATCGAGAGCGGATTGACGATGGCGACGCGACACTTCAGGGAAAGGTCGAGTTCTCGCTTCGGTCGCGAGGAACGGACGATGGAGGAGCGCATGTCGCTTCAATGTCGAAATTCGAGAACAAGGTAGACCATGAGCTGTCTGCGATAGCGCTGGCGACGGTGCGGATGTCCAGGTGGTCTTCAACTTACTCGCCTCGGTAGCTGAGTAAGAGCTACTGCTGACGGCGTGGAACAAGAGTGCGCATCGAGTGTCCAGTCCAACACGTTGGCTCGTCTGCGCCAGCCGTATCGACTGTGGGCGAGTCGCTCCAGGGCAGGGTCTACCGCAATCGCTGTGGTCTCGGTGCGTCTTCATATCGGTCGAGCGAAGCAGCGAGACTCGAGCAGTCGCGCAGCCGTTGTCGACAGAATTCGAGGGATCTTTCCCAGAATATTCGAGCGAATGTACATATCTTTGAGATTGACTGCGTATGCCAGAAATAAATCGCTAAATAAAGTACGTCATGGCGTGACGAACATGCCCAATCGCCCAACTCACAACGCGACAAACTCCGGTCACGTGTTGATACTTTGGCTACCCTACATGTCATCGAATAGTCACAGTTGGTCAATGAATACAGCAACAAAACAACAAGAACCTCGTCTTTCTGTATCTGAACTGGCACACAATCATCTGTTGTGCATATATAGTTCTGTTTTTCTTCTAGTTTCATACAGTGACGCGTTTTAGAGACGTGACAATGGTGATGCGAAAAGTCTAGTCAAAATGTAAGACGAAATCCACAACAGTCAAACGGTAACCGTGGATGGGCAGCGAAACTCCACATTCACATCAATCCAAATCAGAAAAACCATCCATGCTGATGGTTACTAAACCTGTTCCTCGATTGTTTTACTGTTATCATCCTTTCAATTCATCATGTTGGCTCTGTCGCGACTGTGCCACAGCCCGTGTCTTATCATTGGGGCGCCTGGCCAACACTCCACACATATGCAGACGAGGTTGAGAAATCCTGCAATTTCACCGAATCTCACACTTTTATTACTTTTCAGGCCGTTGAGATGCAGATCTCGTAAATCCGGGGTAATCTTGCATCCATGGCCGCAGATTGAACAAACAGATGATCAACTTTGCCGCATTATCCGCCGTTGTCACATTTGAAAGAGACAAGAGCTTACAGACATTGGCAGGTTTGTCACATCACATTAGAGCGCTATCAAAGAATCCAGTGCTTTTGGTGGATGGGGCACCGGTAAACAGGGATCTCAGCCGTTAGCCCGTTCCTGCTCTCGTCTACATCCATATCGGAGAGGGAGCTACTCTCTGGGTAATGAATGAATATCGAACGCGTTTCCTCTTGCGATTCGAGGTAAAGCGACTCCAGGCTAAGGCTGCCCAAATGTTGCGACAGTACTACTCGACGTCAAATTGTTCCCTGGTCTCTCAGGTGCAGTGTAACCTTGATACTCTCACGGGCCATACCGAGAAGCATCAGTGACAGTCCAGGCTATGGTCCCCTGGCCGGACTTATTCCTTGAGATTACAATACTAGTATCGTGCATCTGATCTGGCCTGTCAGTGTCCCCTAATGCTCAAGGGACCACATGGAGATGTAGCTTTGACGACAGCCGAGCAACCGAACATGCAAGCAATACTCGTATTCTTGGGTCTCCAGCGACACTCTCGGGCTTCAAAACACCGAAACACAACAATATGGCTAGGGTCTAGGTACGGCGCAGCTTGGCATTCAGGTGAAGGGTGACAGTCATCCACGACCTAATAGTCTGGATGTATCTTAGGTTCTTGAAACCGCGGGTTCCCATGTGACGGCTCTTCACGATCCAGTCTCTCGGGTTCATTGAGGACAAAATCATGAGAATCTTTGCCTACAAGGATCATCGTGACACGGTCTGTTCCCCGGAATGCGGGGTGCCAGCGTAACCCCAAAAAGGGGGGAATTCACCGAAGCGATGGAAAATCCTTGCTTGACGCGTACCGGACGTGCAGTGATTGACACTCTAGCACCTGGAACGGTTACTTGGCTGATACCATTTGACGGTAATGGCTTGAGAGGATTGGGGGCTTGGAACCCCAAACGTGGCTTGGGCTGTGATTTGTTCAAGTGCGAGTAGAACGGTTGGAGATGAGATCAACGCGTGAAGATTGCCCGAGATACCGAGCAGGATGATTGACACTTTGAACAATACCAAAACATCTTTTGAGCTGAAAACAATGGATCGTTAGCTTTGTTCAAAATGGAATCATAAGACTGTATTTATTCAGCTCTGTCAAATAATTACGAGATATCGGCGCCATGTCCGATCCAGGCCGATATTCGAGGCCGGCAATTACCGGTCATCAATGCCGTAGTGCTTCGCCGATGGGAAACGGAGTCATAAAAATGAGGAGAAAAAAAGGGCTACGCTACACTACCGGTCTGTCATCGCATAAGCCAAGCTAAACTAGTCGCCACACTTTTATCAGTGCTCTGTTGAATTAAGCTTGACGCTGAAGAATAGCGGGCGGGCAACTTTGGGGTCGACCCATTGTCATTGTGGGGAAGAGGATCAATGCAATGGGGGCGGCTCACAGTTGAGTACCGTTTATCTTCAGTACCGGTTGATAACCTTATCTGTTCAATCCACTCTCTCTGTATTCTTGGCCAGAGTCATATATCGTTCATCAGTATCATTCTCATTAATGCTTCAGATCATGCCAAGTTAATAGTCTTGTATCATGGCAACCAGAGTCTCCTAGGATGCTGGTTCATGTGACGGTTTCGGAGAGAAGAGCGAGTCCAGGCTTGGTCTGGTCTGTCGGCCAAGAGAGTCAGGTAGTGATTTGTTGACCAATCGTTTTGACTCGTAGTTAGCCGAGGTCATACCAGAAACACTCATCACTCGACCAGTTGGAGATGCTGTGTCCATAGATGGATTGATAACAGAGGAATAATATTGTTCCAGATCATCGTAATGCATAAGAATATGCCTTGACTCCAAATGCCATATCCTACAGAGAATGTTCTCCTTGGACAGTGATGGTCATCTCGTACCCCAGAATTGAAGCCGCGGAGTTGTTGTGGAACCCCCATCGTCCGTTTCTGGGGGTGGAGCCCCCATAAATTTAACATTTAGCTCGAATCACACGTTAAATTTACTGTCTTGACTCGGGCTTGTCTTTCCCGAAAGGCAGTCTTTTAGGCTTAAACAGGTTTGGTCGGGTCAATGCTAGTCGAACCATCCAGGGAACCCAATTCGCCCTTGACCATGCGGGGGATGATTCGCGGACCCCGTGGGGAAATACCACCGAGAATCCTGGTCAAGTCCGACTGATCTTGGCAACGATGCTCTCTTGACGGCCAGAAAGACAAGGTCCACCGTGTTGGGTCGAGTGCGGAGAAAGAGATGTCAAGTTGCTTATATCTATCCTATATCCTCCCCCCTTCCATTCCCTCTTTCTTTCCCCAGATCTGCATTGAGCATTCTCTTTAATCCTATTCCCTTTTCCCTTCTTCCTTCTCATCCTTCCCTGACTCACATCCACAATGGCGCCCTCTCAGGATCCCGCCCACGTGGAAGGCGGCGGAAAACTCCCCGTCCACCACACCGAGTACTCGGGAAACAACTCTCAGGTCGAGCTCATCGAAGCCGCCGTCACAGCCAGTGATGCCGAGGCTCTCATCCCCAAGAAGGAGCTGTTCAACCGATACTGGCCCGCCGTGACATTCAGTATGCTTCTGAGTGTTGCCCTGGTCATGGAGGGAATGGATGTCGGTCTCATCAACAACTTCTTCGCTCATCCTGCTTACCTCAAGCGCTTCGGATGGCCCGATGCTAATGGCGAACAACATATTTCGACAAAGTGGCAGGGTGCCATCGGTGCTGGAAACAACTGTGGTTCCATTCTCGGTCTTCTTCTCAACGGTTTCCTCCAGCAGCGATTTGGTTCTCGACGTGTTTACATGGTATGTTTTGAGTCTTTGAACCTATCTATCAGAATGAAGCTAATCTTATTAGTTCGCCATGTCTCTTATGGCCTGCACCATCTTCGTCCTCTTCTTCGCCACTAGTGTCGAAATGCTCCTCGTCGGTAACCTCCTCTGCGGTATTCCTTGGGGTATCTTCCAGACCCTCACCACCGCTTACGCCGCCGAAATCTGCCCCGCCGCCCTCCGAGGATACCTTACTGCCTGGGTCTCTATGTGCTGGGGAGCTGGAAGCTTCCTCGCTACTGGTGTCCTTCGTGGCTCTCTCGACCTTGAGGGTGATGCTGGCTGGCGTGTTCCCTACGGTCTGCAGTGGATGTGGATTCCTCCTCTGCTGGTCGTTGCCTTCTTCGCTCCCGAGTCGCCTTGGTACCTCGTCCGTCGCGGCAGATTCGAGGAGGCTGAGAAGAACCTTCGTCGTCTTGCGCGCAAGGGCCACTACACTGATGAGACCATGGCTCAGACTCTTGCTCTCATGAAGCACACCAACGAGATGGAGAAGATCGAGGCTGCTGATGCTAGCTTCATGGATTGTTTCCGTGGTACCAACCTTCGACGAACTGGTATTGTCTGCATGGCTTGGATCATCCAGATTCTTAACGGTCAATCCATCACCAGTTTCGCTGCTATCCTGCTCAAGTCCGTTGGGATGAGCAACGAGAACGCTTTCAACTACAACATGGGTATCCAGTCCGTCAACATCTTCGCCACTGGTATTGCCATTACACTCATGGGTAGAGTTGGCCGTCGTACATTCTACTTCTACGGTTCTTCTGGTATTGGTCTTTGCATGTTGATCATCGGTATTCTCGGCTTCGTCTCCGATGGTGACAGCGTTGCCATCACCACCGCTGCCTTCCTCGTTGTCGTTCAGTGTATCTTCAAGGTCTCCCTTGGCCCTACCACCTACGTCGTCGTCGCCGAGACAGCCTCCAGCCGTGTCCGCGCCCACACCATTGTCATCGGTCGTGCTGTCTATGTCTGTGGTCAGATCATCGTCCAGCAGCTCAACCCCCGTATGCTCAACAGCAGCAGCGACGCCTGGAACTGGGGAGCCAAGACCGGAATGTTCTACTTTGGCCTGTGCTTCATCTGGGCTGTCTGGATCTTCTTCTTCCTTCCTGAGACCAAGAACCGTAGCTTTGCCGATCTTGACTACCTCTTCCAGAAGAAGACCAACGCCCGCAAGTTCGAGACTACTCCCGTTGACTGTAAGTTATTCCTCATATTCTGTACAAGATCATTGCTAACTCTGAAACAGTGTTCGAGGTTGTCCCCCCTCGCGGTGACGATAAGCTCCAGGGCGTTGAGATTACTCCCGTGAACACCAACACTGCGGGAGCTGATATTGAGTCGGGCAAGAAGCTCTAAAGAGCTTAATAGATGTTTAAAGTTAGCGTAATTGTCACTCTGTAATGAATGGTATGATCAATTCTCTGTATCATACAATATGCCTTCACTCTTCCCTCTCGTGTCTGCGTGGTGATGAACTCTTGCAGCAACGGGAATGACTGGACTCTTGAACCATGCGCCATTATGAAAGCGGATACAAGCCCTATCGTAAAGTGATCTCCTGACAATAAAACTCTGGTATCTGAAGGACCTCTCCACTCATAAGTCCGTATACCGAGCCACAACCCACCATCTCAAACGTTCCAACGTGACAAGGGTTTGGCCTTAGGACAAGAGGTAATCGGCATCCTTTTAAAACCCACACCAAATCTCCCGCACGTACTTCTTTCGGCAGCATTCCAAACATACCCCTGCTCGTCTTACGGAAGCGTAAACCTCTAGTGAAGCACATTCCAGTGAAAAGTCTCCACCGGACATCCTCCTTATCTTTGACAATAGCACGTATCTTATCAGTCATTTCTTGACCTTTATTTGGGTAAGACTGGGCGATTGATAGAAGAGATGAGGCCATCTGAAGAACCATGTTGAAGGTCTCAGTGGCCTCGTGTGTGCTGTAATCGCATAACACTTTTATAGCTGCGTCTTGGATATCCTCACCAGTCAACGGGTATCTGGAATTGGCTGTCTGGGGTCCAGAGGTGAAAAATGACATGGCTTTTTCAATCCCAATGGTCATAGTCTCTGGCTCGAAGGGATCGCTTGGTTTATCAATCGACACTTCAGAGATCTCATCGATGAAGTAACCCTGTGTAATCATAACATCAGGCTGATCGTCGCTAAATCTGGCAGACCATGTACTAAGACTACCTCCGGCATGATGCCTTGAGTTCGCCAGAGGACCCAACTGCCAGAGCTGACTTAATGGATTAGGAATAGAGACATCCCTAAGCCACGAGGGATAACCCGGAGTTTGACCTGGCATTCCTGCAATGAGAATGAGTTCTCCCCCAGAAGCAAGTTGCAATGCCCGTTTCCAAAACCACATAGTGATGCCTCTCATAGGCGCAGTGTAATCAGCCGGCAGTTCTTCTCCGCCTTCCACAAGACCCAGTATAGCATAATATCGATCTCTAGGAATGGCGCACTGCTTGTAGCATCCAGCCATGATGCACATTGGAAGTTGAGCTTCACTCAAATCTGTGCCTCCCATAAGCACATCGACGACCTGTCTGAATTCGCGACCATGAGCCGTGTTAGGGTCAATAATTCGACACATGCGGATAAAACACATAGAGTTGAACGATGTGTAAAGATCAGCGTTCTCGGCCTTCGCAAACGCTGGAGAGTCCCAGGGGATCGCGGCGCCTCGGTATCGGACCGTACCAGCCCAGAGACGACCCCACGAAACGTGGCGGTGACCAAAGACCATGCTTACATCGCGGGCAAGGACAAACTCTTGCATAATCCATAGACGACGAAACCAGCTTAGGTGTATGAACTCGAGAAAAGCCGCTGACCATGCTTCCATTTTGACAACCTCGATCGTTTCAGCTTCCTCTTGGGTGGGTAGAGTGACTCCAAAGAATTCAGCGCTGGCCTCCTTTGATAGAGTTAGCGAGGTATCCATGCCTAGTACAGCGCCACGTCGGATGTTGCGTCGCCAGTATCGGTCCATGGCGTCAAGTAAAGGGTCGAACTGATCATTCTGGCAAACGTCGCAAAGAACACGAACAGCAGAACTGTAAATCAGTCCCATAAGAGGAACTTGGATCCCCTTCTCCGCTACATCGGCCTGGTTGATACAGACACCATCTGCCCAGTACATTCTAGACTGTACATAATCACGAAGACGTGTCAGAATGGAAGCGAGAGACGCTGTGATGCGAATGAAACCATGTGGTGTCACAAGAGTATCAGTGAAAGCCTCTTGACCCCAGACGTAAGAAATGGCTTCATAGCAGACATCCTTTGCTGGGCCAATAGCTTCAGGAGAGAATGGCTTTTGGCGAGGAGGCAAATCATTCAAGCTGACCACTAGTAGTTCTCCCCGTAGCTGACTCGACTCTTGACTCGCTGGATGTAGTACCAGGACACGTATCTGTTTCTTTGTGACGGGCGTATATACATATGGCTCTGCCTCTTGTTGCAGGCTTGTGACTGGCCAAGTCGTCATGGTGGAACAGGCACTGTAAGTGAGGGTGAGAAAGAGGGATTTAAGCTATGGTTAGACTGGGAGAATTTGGTGTTTATGGTGGTACTCCGTCAGCCGCGCAAATATTGAAACCATGCCCCGCACGCGCATAGGGAGCAGGGTTAGCAAAAGAAATATGGGGAAGCTCTTCTACTTTTGGATCGTGCGAAGTAGGACAGGGAGTGCCAGAGTAAGAATGAGGGAACAGACAATTTGGCATAGCCAACCACTCGCCCTCCCAGTTCTCGTCAGCAGGTTGTTACACGATAATTTTTCAGCTCGTGCCAAGTATTGTATGCGGTTTCAGCCTGGTTTCACGTATCATCGGAGCTTCCGAGGTAATGATTCGCACTTGTGTAACAAATTTGTGACAAGTAGTTAGTTGAGTAAGAAGACTGCCAACGCGTCTGTAACCTAGAAGTCTGAGACTTGAGATATCGCCGCAGAGCACAAATACGCCATGTCTGGCGCTGGCCTCTGCTGCCTTTGCACTCGGCTTCCGAACTCTGTCCCAGCTTCATAAAGAAAGAAAAAGAAACAGTCTTACTGACCTTGGAATCAATCTGTTCTATCATGGTCTAGTACCCAAAATGGTAAAGCTCAACGAAGATGTTACGCTGCAGAACTCTTTTCTCTACATTATTGCCGGATCTTGTGTAGCTCTCTATGTCGCTTGGCAATATCTTTTACGAGCGGGCGCACTATGGAACACAAATGGAACACGAAATCGGAACCTCCCATGTTACCATACTGGGTACCGGGTACAGTAGAGTTGTCCCTAAGCTTCCCACAGTTTATAACTGACATATTGGAGTTATCGGTCACAGTCTGTCGTTTCTGAGAGATACTCACGGTACTATAATAACTGGACGGTATTACCTTCACAGGAGCATGTAATCGTCTCACTAACTCAGTCACAGCAAATACTTCAACAACAACGCACAGCCCTTCAGCATCTTGCTAGGCGGACGCCGTACCTACGTCGTACCCGACCACCGCCATATGGCTGAAGTCTGGAAGAAGAGCAGAGAGATGGTATATGAACCGTTCATTGATCACTTGATGATTTGTATCGGCGTGCCCCAGGCGAGTAGAGATATCGTGTGGAACACGAAACCTAACGAGACCTCCACATCGATAACTGCTTACGTGCTGGATCTGCTGCGGGAGGACTTTAGACCCAGGCCCCACCGCGCAGCCTTTCTTTGACAGATTTATGGAAGAGCTTGACGATGTCTTGCAGACCGGTAGTCCATTGACAACAGAAAATGAAGGCGAGCACAACCTGCTCAAGTTTACTAACGATATAATAGTGACAGCATCAACAAATGCCTTCTTCGGGGAGGTCCTCTTGCGGAAATCCCCAGGCATATTAGAGACATTTTCAATTTTCGAACATCATTCTTGGGAGATAGTGTTTCCACTACCAAGGTTCCTCGTTTCTACAGGCCGTAAAGCGAAAGATGCTGTTGTTGATGATTTGGCCACTTACTTTGACCTTCCACAAAACGAAAGACTCGATGTTGCGGCGTTTGTCTCGAAAGGAGAGGATGTTATGCGTGAAAATGGTATTGGCTCTCAAGATATCGCATCCTTGCTCTTCAACATGCTTTGGGGGTGAGTCATAAGAAATCCAATACAGTCACGTCTAACAATGAGACAAGAATTAATGGAATGACATCTATACTTGCATTCTGGCTGGTAGCTCGAACAGTTTATACGCCTAATCTTCTAGAAGAGCTCCGAGCCGAAGTTGCTCCTGCTTTCAAAAACGGCATTGACACTCGGCCTGATATGGAATATCTGAAGACATGTCCAAAGCTCAACGCGACATTCTATGAGACGCTACGTGTTCATGGAGGTGCATCTGGGTTCCGGCGCGTGGTATCAGACACGATTGTGGTAGGCTACACTTTCAAGATGGTAGCGATGTTATCATGTCTTATCGGCAGTTACACATTGATAGGGGAACTTGGGGCCCGGATGTAGAGATATTCGATATTAATAGGTTTAACGATAATCCGAAGCTGGCCACGGGACGAACTTTCAAACCGTTTGGCGGTGGGTTGTCGTTATGCTATGGCAGGTTCCTTGTGCGGCAGATGGCCTTGTGTTTTCTTGCAACTTTAGTGACGAGATATGATATGGAAGTCGTTGGTGATTGTCCTTTTCCTGAAATGAATCACATCCCCCAAGTGGGTGTTATTATTCCCATGATGGATCAAATTCCCAACATTCGGATAAGACAAGTCACTGGTCGGTGAAAAATGAACTGGTCCATTGTTACTTATGTTTATGCGATAGTTACTATGTATTTATTCTTCGGGTTTCTGACCCCAGACAGCAGTTCTAAGTTCGGTTAGCATCAAGCGACGTGGTATGAGTAAGGAATACGTACGTTAAGACATATGAGTGAAGGCTGGGATTAAGCAATTCCTTACGCATGTCCACCAGAAAGACTTGCGCCTTTTCATATTCCCACTACAAGTCCCAAGTATTAGCAACTATCATCCTCGGAGTCTGATTCAATCACCTACCTCCAAAAGCTCAGTCAAACCTCTGATAGAAAACCCCTCCAAGCCTTGCAGCAAGAACTGTCTGTTCCAAGCGCCCCACTGCTTAAGATCCTTGTTCTTCGGCCAAGTACCAATGGGCACCTTGACCTTTTTCTCGCTTATGTTCTTCAAACCAGCCTGCTGGAACGCCTCTGCAGGATCCCAGAAGAATGGCTTGCCGAGCTTTTCCCCCACTTGTTCAAAGATCTTGACCCATGTCTTGAGTGGGGAGTCTTCGCTCATGGTACCATCGTCGGCCATTGCGTTACCCCAAAGTTCGACATGCTCGACCCAGCCGCCGGGCTTTAAGTATCTGCAAATTCGATTAGGCGTGTCGTTTGTTTATCTAATCGGTGGTATTACCTTTGTACTTTCTTCAGCATTTCTGTCCAGTCGGGTACTGTGCCTGTCATGTAGCGGATGTGGATGTAATCGAACTTGTTCTCTGGAAACGTCCATTCTTTGTTGATGTCGTCGACTTCGAATCTGCAGTTGAGAGGGACGAAATTAGGCTGGATTGGTGAGAGATCAACGCCGACGACCTCGGCGGATGGATGCAGGTCGGCCATGTCACTGTTTGCTTTAGCGCTTGTAGGCATCATGACTCGCGGAGTAACCTACATGGCCCAGATCCCTGTACCACAACCAACGTCCAAGATGTTCTGTAGGTGGCATGTTAGTCACGGACTGTTGGTTGTTGACATAACTAACCTGTGGGCTGTTGCCAATAGGTGCCTGGTAAAGCTTGCCGCCAAGAACAATACGGAACAACTCATGACTAACAGATTGTTAGCCGACGGATATGTGAGGCATGGGGACAGCACGTACATCAAGTCTTCAGCTTCTTGCTGGCGATCATCGTTCGCACCCCTAGAGAACGGTTAACATCCGTCGTAACCGACTTTTAAAGTTCGTCGCTTACCAGTATGTACCGTCACCATAAGCATGGAAGCGTCGGCCGTGAACCCACTTGTATTCCATAATCGACGACTTTAGCGACTCGGTATCTGTGACCCCAGTCCTTGGCCAAGTTAACAAGCTTTTCTAGGTTTAGGACTTATATTCTCTTACGACTTTGAATACGAAGAGTCAGAATCGGTGTCCTATACGAAGCATTAGGACATGATGAGATGGGACAGACTTTGAACATGGGGCTGAAGTAGTGGCTGACAGGTTCGATTGGGCCATCTTCAGGCCGCACTGCTGGATCATGAGCGCTCTCAGGCGACGCAGGCGAGCGAGGTGTCTTTGGCGAAGACATATTGAAGGTATATCAGACTCGCACTATATGTGAGACAATGGCTTGGCTGTTGGTTCGGGAGAAAACAAAGTTGTGCGATGCAAAGAGAAAAAACCTCAAGAGGGCGGTCAATCATTTATCTCGCATTGCATGACTCCCCACTGATATTCAGTGGGGAAGAGGGCCACGTAGGTTGCAGTCGGTAGTGAAATGCAACGTCTTGTGCAGATCCTAACCAGGATTATCGAATTTTGGGAAACGAGCCCCGCGATAGCTTCAACATTAAAGTGATAGGTTATATAAGTTTCATACTACTTGTTGGTTTCCCCTCCCTCTCATTCTTTGAGTGCCTTACCAAAACAGGTTCCTGTAAAGTCAACAGCTGACCACTGCGTATTATTTACAGGAATAAATGCGCTTTTGTTAGCGATGGCGAATTCATCGACAACCAGGACAGCTGTAGATGCATTGAAGCCCACATGAAGGGACGCCAAGTCCTCACTTGGATTCCAACACGCACGAATGTCAGCTTCGAGTCCTGGGCCACTCGTGAACTTTCCACAGGGCGTTTTCCTAGTTTCAATGCAAGAGATAATGATCGTTGCCGCAAAAACCCCAAATATCACAGCGGTGTAGATCTTGTACGCCATCGAATTAATGCATGGTATGATAGTCGATGTTGTCGCGCCTGACCAGAAGTATGGCGCAAAGATGAACACCGTCGTAGAGAGGAAGAATATGTAGGCCAGTTCGACAGCAAAGGTCGTCGCTGTTTGTCGCCCACCCCGGATGAAGTACATCGCGTTTAGAGCTATGATGCTTATGACGATGAAAAGGAAAAGAGAACGAAGGATCCTGCTTCCCCAAGATGACGAGGGCCTCTGGAACCGGGGTCTGGGAGGTATGTCCATTGGCGCCAGTAATGTACCACTGGAACTCTCATTCGAGTTGGCCCGCTTGTCCAGAGCCAACGAGTGAGAGGTGGAGTATCCAAAGTCATCGTTAAGCCAGAAAGCACAGCACAGTCTCAAAAGACTGATCATTGCAAGCGGGAAGAAGATGGTGTCAACCCCCATCCACTTTACGAATCCAGCGTTGGTGCCGTCGGTATCAAGTGCACCCATAAGTGAGAGCGTGGCTTGAATACCCTGAGACGTGACTATGATGGTTGTGATCATCTCTCGAGAAAATACTGCAATCCTTGTATTTTCTGGTAAGTGGTAACAGTACGCAGCACTGGTAGCGATCATCTCCTCAGAGCCATCCCAGCCTCGCTTCGTCCAGAAGATGGCATTCGTAGAAGCAAGATCATTCTGATCCCACACCTTTGCTCGGATGCGCCTATCTGCGATGGCAGCATATCGCCAGAGTATCGAAGTTGGATTGTAGTGACACAGTAGCTCGTGCCACTTTGGTCGACTTCTGTGAAGGTATGTTGGCGAAGGTACGCCGGCTATAATATGCGCGATGAGAGGGGCGAGGCAAAGGGTCAGGAGTGAGACCCAGTCTGAACGATCGATCTCATGACTTGAATATTTGAGAGGAAAGATTGTGAGCTGTTTGCCGGTGAGAATGTCAGGCATGGTGGGCTAAGTTCATGCTAAACAAAAAAAGACATAACAATTGAGAACCAAGCGGATCAAGACATAGAATTAAATAGACACGAGAGATCCATGACATCCCAACAAACAGGTACAATATACGAGCCGAGCTGCAGTGGTTAGGAGGGTAAAAACCCTATTGGCTTTCCAAAGGACCACAGTAAGACTGAGGTAGCATTCCCAAAGTATCTTCAGCTCCGCCAGGGTATATTCAGCCCTACGATCCATCATTTGCTAGACATAGTTCCAGCATTACGTTAGGTGTTTCATCAACGTGGGCCAAGGATCGTATATTCCACCCATTCAGACAATTTCGTATTTGGTCCTGCCGGCGATGCCGATAGAGACCAATGAGATTGGCAGAACATGGTCAAGATTACATGCACGTCTTACCAACAGACTAGCATCATACGAGAGTAAGCACAGCCGCATAGAGTTAGGAGGTCCATTGAACAAGTTCCAGCTTCCACTTTTCCTTATTCTTTGGGAAAGTCTTGCGTTGAGATCTCAATTGAGGAATCGTTGACACACGCCAAGCTGACTCCCAGCCCTATCCACCCTGTCAGCAAAGATTTCATCATTTTCTTTCCCAACTACCGTCATATCTCAGACAAATTTGAAAGTAAACGGAGCAATGACGTGACGTTCTATATCGTAAGAACCTCAGTTAATGATCTGACTAATGCGCGAACTACCCGCTCCCGTCTTCTGAGGTGATACGGCAACTTTTTATCTTCCGCTTATTAGCCATTGCTGTTGCGGGCATATCTTTAGTGGTTTTTAGCGCATCGGTCGTTCTGATTAGCCCTACAAGGCATGCCCATGTCGCTAATCTCGGCCGAGTTTAGCGCTTACACCCGCTACAACGACACTGCCTGCCGAGTAACGACACTTCCATGTCTTGGTTTTTCATTATCACCTTCATCAACCTGCACTCAGCAGACCAACGTTTCCGTTCCACAGCGATACCGACACAGCTTACAAAACAGCATGATGACACACTATGATAAGATTTTGAGCGAAGACGCGAGGAATTGGGCATGTGGATGCAAAGGCAGCAGATCGTTTTCTTTGTTCCACAGGTTTATCAGCCCCTCCGTTTGTGTGTAGGACATTGATCCCAACGATCTGGACTCGACCTACCGTGCGACTCGAATGACATATCACCACCATCATTGTAACGGGTGCGCAGATCTTCCTTTGTCGTCTCAATTGAAGCGCTTAGCCTCGGGCTGTCTTAGACCCTCACCGTGAACGAGATTTCTATATATCTGGAGTGCTCCATAGAGAATATACACCAATAAACTCATTGCGTTGTGTCTCAGGGTGCGATAGAGACGATAAGGATAACCCAATAGCGGATGAAGATCCCAATTTCTAGTGAGACATTCGTATCTAAACATGCCACGTTGCTGGGTTAAAGCGTAAAGTTCAAAGTTTGCAAGATTCTTTGTTCCATAGAGTTACACAAAACACAAACTTTACATCATCGGAGTAGATAAGGTCACATTACCTCTAGTCGCACAATCTCTTTATCTCTGTCACCACCGTGTATCTCATTGGACCTGACCCAGTCACTCGGAACTCTTGTCCTACTTGAGCGAAATATGCTCTCGTGATCGACAGCCTCTTTCGTGAGGGGTCTTCATAAAGCGTCTTTGTCGCTGTTCTTGGGCTGCGAACGTGCTCATTCTTCCAGCAAACACGAGCTGAGCCTAACTATCAATCATGAACAATTTGGCGGATACTCCTTCCAACGCTTCGGCCAACAGCGATGCCCTTGAGCTGGAGGCGGCAGGATACCAGCAGGCTATGCCTCGTCGGTTTTCGCTGTGGTCTCTGGGTGCATTGTCCTTTACTCTGACCTGTACTTGGCTGGGAACTGGATCATCAATTGGTATCAGCTTGACCGAAGCATCTTCAGCTGGCACCTTGTGGTCCCTTCCAATCGCTGGAGTCATGACCACGATTGTCTCTCTAGGTATGGCGGAGCTTGCATCTGCATATCCAGTCGCCGGTGCACAGTACTATTGGTCATTCATGGTAGCCAGAGAAGACTACAAGCCTTTTACATCTTACCTGTCAGTATCAAATTTCTTTTGAGTCTGTCAATCTCACTAATCTTGACAGAAATGGATGGATGAGTGTCATCGGCTGGTGGCTCGCCTCAAGCTCAGTCTCTAACTTCGTATCATCCATGATCCTCGATATCGTGGGTGCATGGTATCCAGACTGGAATCAGAAGCGCTGGCATCAATACCTCATCTACGTCGCGCTCATATGGATTGCCACAACTGCCAACATCCTGTGGTCACGATGGATTCCGCTTTTCAACAAAATGGTCTTCTTCCTGTCCATCCTGACTCTCAGTGCTACGACCATCACCCTTTTCGCCATAACGAAAAATCATGCTTCAGGAAAGTTCATCTTTACTGATACTACTAACAGAACAGGCTGGTCAAGCGATGGGTTTGCTTTCATGCTCGCTGTTGGAAACGCGGTATACGCCTTTTTGGGTAGTGACTGTGGTGCTCACTTGTGTGAAGAGATTCCCAACCCAGCAAAGAACGTGCCTAAGGTCATGATCTATCCCTTGCTGATGGGCCTGTTCACTGCTTTTCCCTTTGCCGCTTCTCTCATGTATGCTATCTCTGATGTTGAGGCCGTGTTGACCACATCTACTGGCCTACCTTTGTTTGAGATTTACTTTCAGGGAACGGGGTCTCGGTCTGGAGCGTCTGTTCTGATGGCTTTGTTTGCCTTTTGCTTCTTTGCGAATCTTGTCGCCAACGGTAGGTCGCCAAAGATTATATCGATCCCTAGCTAACAGTCTAAGCTACAACTTCGTCGCGAACACTCTGGGCAGTGTCGCGTGATGGCGCATTGCCATACTCGCAATTTTGGGAACGCGTTCACCCAAAGTTTGAGGTTCCAGTCAACGCTTTGGTACTTTCTGCTAGCTTTATCACCGTCAGTAGAGACCTTCAGGTTCTTTGTGGCTTCACATAATAATGTTGATTCTTGACAGATTTATGGTCTCATTTTTCTTGGCTCATCCACTGCATTCTCCGCCATGGTCAGCGCAGCCATCATCTTCCTCCAAACTTCATGCATCATCCCCCAAGCAGTCCTTCTCTACAGAGGACGCGAGAAAGTCTTGCCATTGCGATACTTTAGCTTGGGAAAGTATGGCGCTTGGATCAATGGTATTTCGGTCGCTTGGGTCGTCTACCTCGATATCCAGTATTGTTTTCCGACGGTGATGCCTGCCACGGCGGAGAACATGAGCTATGTCTCTGTGGTGTTCGTTGGACTGGTGGGCTTTGTTATTGTTCTGTGGCATACTACCAAGAAGGGCACCTTTACTGGACCGAGGATTGATCTTGATCTATTGAATGCGCGACGGGTGGCAGCTGTTGGACCTTTGGAGGGGCAGAGCCCTGCTGAGTATCATGCTTTGAGAACTTCTGAGACTGGAAAGCAAGACTAAATGTTCTCGATAGTTAGTCCAATTGTATGTAGTGTTTTTAATTCCCCACTATCACCTCTCCTCAAGCCCGAAGGCATGGTACATAATGTCTCTACAAGACATCATTTGTTGTGATGACATCATAGATACGGGGCAAAAATGCAAAAAATGAGGTTCTGCCCGGGCTCGANNACAGTACCAAGCTGTTTTCGTTGGAGAAATACGAGAGATTTGGGTTTATGTAGTGGAACGCGTCAGGCAAACTGGTTTGACATAGATTGTTCCCAGGATGATGCTGTCTCAATCCTGGTCTGTGAGTGGTGGATGATTTCCAAGACATTGAATTACCCATTCAGGCAATTCGGAGCCATCTGCCGAAGAACATACGAAGACACGAGATGTTTAAAAAGAAGGAATATCCCTCAGGAACTGTTTCAATGAAGCTGGTAATCTAGTCAACTGGTTGGATTGACTTTGCTGGTGGTCCATTTTTTGTATATAAAGCCACGACCAAGATGAAGCTCCTCACACTGACATGCTTGATCAGCGCCGTCACGGCTGCCAAAGCACAGGTAAGTCAACTCAGGACTAAAATAATGAACGGTCGTCTAATTCTTATATCTAGAACTACCGATTCGTTGGTAGAGTTAACCCGGCGACTAAGCAACTCACATGGCCAAGCACTGGTGTCGCCTTTAGTTTCACTGGAACTCAGGCCTCCATCAACATCAAGGATGTCACCGGAACCTCAAGTGCCGACTTGATCATTGATGGCAAGGCGCCAATTGTCGTTTCCAACGTCAAGGGCAGTTCGATCTCGACTCCCAAGCTGACGAAGGGAACACACACCGTTGAGCTGCGCAAGCGGTCTGAGACCAACTTCGGTACCTTCGTCATCAACGATGTTACCACAGATGGTACATTGGTAAACACAGAGCCACCAAAGCGCAAAATCGAGATCATCGGCGACTCCATCACTGTCGGATACGGCCTCGATGGTGTTCTGCCTTGCGTCGACACTGCTGCTCTGCAGAACAATGGCAAGACATACGGTGCCGTGGCTGCTCGAGCTCTCAACGCCGATTATAGCGTAGTAGCTTGGAGTGGAAAGGGTCTTCTTCGCAACTACGCGTCTAATCCTCCCGACACCTCGCCCCCAATGCCCCAGCTCTACACCCGCTACGGCGCCAATGACAAGGACAACAGTTTCACGTTCCCCAAGTCCTGGGTTCCCGATGCTGTGGTTATCAACCTTGGTACGAACGACTTCAGCTATCTCAATGTTCGTGATCCAGTTAACCCTGCAGACCTTACCACCGCCTTGGTCAAGTTGGTCAAGAGCATTCAGTCCCACTACACCAAGGCACAGTTCTTCTTTGTTTCTTCGCCCTTGCTCAACGATGATTATCCTTCTCGGGCTGATGCGCAGAAGACCACTAATGTCAAGGTGCTCAAGGATGCGATGAAGCAATTGACTGGTGTCAAGACTCATTTTGTGGACTGGCCAAGTCAGGGTGCGGAGGCTGGGTGTGACTACCATCCCAACGCTGCTACCCAAGCGATTGGTGGAAAGTTACTTGCTGATTCTATCAAAGCGGCACTGAACTGGTAGAGTGGAATCCAGGTGGAGTAGGAGCAGATCTCTGGTACTATCATTGGAGACATTATTATATTTAACCAA